>CAUYQV010021028.1:0-22139 GCA_963574575.1 Galagoides demidoff
ATTAACTATATAATTTTAAATATGTTCAACTTGTTTTTGTACCTAACTCTTTTCCTCCAACTACATAATTAAAATTCATAAAATATTTTGCTTTGCATTCCCACCAGCAATATAGAAGTGTTCCCTTTTCTCCACATCCACGCCAGCAACTCTGGTTTTGGGATTTTGCGATATGGGCTAATCTTACTGGAGTTAGGTGATATCTCAAAGTATTTTTGATTTGCATTTCTCTGATGATTAAGGATGGTGAGCATGTTTTCATATATCTGTAGGCTGTGCGCCAATCTCCTTCAGAGAAATTTCTCTTCAAGTCCCTTGCCCACCCTGAGATGGGATCCTTCATTTTCTTCTTGCTAATACGTTTAAGTTCTCTATGGATTCTGGTTATTAAACCTTTGTCGGAGACATAACCTGCAAATATTTTCTCAGACTTTCATCTTAAAGTGGAAATCACGACCATCAAATAAAAATTCTGTCCTAAATACTTTCTTCTCTCTTCTTCTACTCATCCTTCCTTCTTTCTGATTTGGCCAGTTAAAAGGTGTGTATCTCCTAATTTAAACTGTTCACCTGTACATAATGACCACAGCTTCCAACCTCTAGAGAGACATCCCCTGGTCTTCACTTTGTGTTCAACCCCCTGGCCTTCCCCTTCACACTTCCACCTGCTCAAATGTCTTCCGTCCTTGAAAACCTTCCCAACACCTTGTCCTCTTCTATCAAAGTCCTCTCTCCTCTTTCAAATCAGTGATGCTTGAAGGAATCTTTCTACACTCCTCTCTTCTTCAGTATTCATCTGTCTACTCTTCAACACAGCTTTTGTCATAATTGACCCACTGACCATGTTAAAAAGACCAGTGGATATGTCCATGTCATCAAAATCAAGGAAAATCTATTTTACACTTTTCTTATTCAATACTTTGGGAGCCTTGGCCACTGTGGCTTATTCCTTCTTACTGCAAGTTCCTTCCTGCCTTACACACATAACGCCTCATTTCCTGATTTCCTTCCTTGAAATCTGTTTTTCTTCATTGTCTTCCTTGACTCTACTTACTCAAACGCCTTGTATTATTTCCCCAGTGTCTGACATAGGTCCTTTGCTCCTAGTCTATGTAAGAAATAGCAAACATATGGGGTATGTGCCAACCTTCCCCAAACTTGTACTTATGCCACAGCAACCTACATCAGAGTAGGTTAATTAATCAGCATCATTAGTTGGTGAGAAAGATATCTGATGGTTGCCTCTTTGGTGTTTTAACTCTTCCCCCTCACATTCTGTGATGAAGACCATCAGTCTTAATCTCAAAAGTCTCAGTTTTCCAAATACATTGTTTCCTGCCTCCATAAATGTATAAAACCGGGATTATGCATTCCTCCCTTTAACCAGCTCAAAGAAAAAATGCACAATGCCTTCCAATATTTTCGATGAATAATATAAACTGTGAGAGAAAACTTTCTTCATTTTATAAGTTTTACATATTTTTTAAAAATATCAATGGAACTACCCTGCATGAACTATGACGGTAAGTACATGTCATTATTCATTTGTACAAACCTCTGCGATGTACAATAGCAAGAGCAACCCTGATGGGAACTATAAACTTTGGGTGATAACGTTGTATCAACCAATGCAGGTTCACTGATGGTAGGAAATGTACCACTCCGGATGGGAAAGTTGACAATCAGGAGGTTATACATACGTTGGGGCAGGGAGTATGTGGAAAATTTTTGTACCTTCATGTTTGTTTTATTGTAAACCTAAAACTTCTCTAAAAATACAAAGTCTGCTACATCGAGAAAAAGAGCTTATGAAAGGATAACTAAGAAAATTTAAAATTTATAATTGTGAAGCTTTATCCCCATCATAACTCACCTTTACTGGCATTAAATACTCACTTTATTAACCTCCTCAATATATTGATATGTCTTTAATGGTTTTTCAATGTGTATTGCTCCATTGACCTCCATCTCTAAAATTAGTTGATACCATGCTCCCCCTTGTCATGTAAATTCTTTCCTCATTAAACCAAACTACTTATATTTCTCTAAATATCTCATGATGTTTCTTATATATTAAAGATTTATTTATGTTTTTCTTTTTATAATGCTTTCCGAAAGCATTATAACTCAGTTAAGCACATTGAGTTAGTTTAATGTTACTAACTCAAACATTCTCAGTGTAAGGGTCAGTGTTTCCCAGGAATGTTTAGATGACCTCAGCCTCTTCTGCATGGAACCTAAAAGTTCCCTTAGCACCCAGTTTATTTTTCTCTTTCCTTTATTTCCCCTCTCGGTCCTCTAAATCAGGAGTTACCTGTGATTTGGCGTTATGCTCCAGTGCAATGCATTGCTAGCGGTAGGTGCTCAAACATCTGCTGAAGAAATATATGAATGATTCTGAGATATCACTGTGGTTCATAGAGTCCAGCAAGAGGGCTTCGCACGGTGCCTCTCCCTGCAAACTCCTCCTGGGATTTTTAGGAACCTTCATAATACGGTGCCAGCCTTCTTCACTATGCCCAGCCCTACTCTGCCCTCTGACACTTTCAGTGCTGCTTGTTCCTAAATATTCGTAGCTAGCTCCCAGAACAAGTCAGGTTTTATGTCTTAATCTGATCTCTCTTCCTGTCATGCCTCTTTCTCCTCCCGCCTCCACCCCATCTCTTTCCCTGCTCAGCTCACCCTAGTCCTCAGTTATCAGTTTATATAAGACCACTCCTGGCAAGTCTCTTACATCAAGAATGAATCTGTGACCCTTCCTCCTCTTCTTCACGTTCCTCTGCTCATTCTTTGCTGTGTACTGACTACACCAGACCGCAATAGCTTGCTTCTTACACACTTGCTCACTAGTTGACGCCAAAGACCATACTGTATTTTACTTGTCTTGGATCTTAAGCAGAAGGCTTGGCACGTAAGTGATCAATAAATGATGAAAGCTCAAGTTCATAACCACATCATCAGATACCATTCTGGAGGAAGTAAATCTAATGACTGCCACCGGTCTCAGGCTGTGCCTCATATCTGTAAGGAACTCCCATGTTTGCTGAGTGATAGAGAGGGGCTGCAAAGAGGCTCATAGTAGAAGAAAAGTTCTGGGAATCTTACTAACTCCTATTTTCTCAGTATAAGCATCAGTTTCTCCCAGAAATCTTTAGATGGCCTTCGCATCTACATGGAACCTACTTGCTCTCTGAGCACCTGGTCTACATTTCTCTTCCCTCTAGTTACACATGATTTGACATCATGCTTTAGTAACGCATTACTAGCAGTAGGTGTCCAAATGCTTGTTGAATAAATAAATCCTGAGATCCATGTGCTCCATAGAGGCCAGCAAGGGGGCTTTGCATGGTGCCTCTCCTTAGCACACTCCTCCTGGGTTTCTTAAAAACCTTCATGATATGGTGACAGCCTTCTGCACCATCTACTACGATCACAAGTTCTTTGAATGTAATGCAATTGGGCCTCAATCACACAATTATAGATCCTAGGCAGTTCATATAAATACATACTAAAATACATACTGTATGGGGTGGTGCCTATGGCTCAAGGAGGAGGGTACTAGCCCCATATACGGAAGGTGGCTGGTTCAAACCTGGCCCTGGCCAAAAACTGCAACAACAACAACAAAATTATATACATACGGTATGGATTGCTGCTATTTTGATTGCAGATTCGACACTGGGGATTCCTCACAGGCTGCCCAGGCACATGCTCTACCAATTTGCAGTACATTTCTGGTTCTTTTTCTCCACATGTTGCGTTGGTCGTGATGAGGGCATTAGAAGCAAGATTCAGGACAGCAGGAAATAAACCTGAAAAAGGCAGAGAAATAAAAATGTGGGTGGCCAGAAACAAAGTTATTATTTTGCTGTATTTTAAAGTATTCTATGATTAAAACAGGACTTTTCAGAGCATTAAAATAAGCCAATGTAAGTTAATTAGTGATAAATACCTGACTTAATTCAATACTGTACATAAATACCACGTGTTTACATGGGATCGTATCAAAAGAGCATTCTTTCTATCAGAGGCTCTCTTCTTAATTTTTAGCCTCTAATATTTAATTAGAAGAAAGGTTCTGTCTCATCTGAATGTAGTGGCTCACACATCCCAGCACTTTGGGAGCCCAGGGCAGGAGGACTGCTTGAGAACAGGAGTTCAAAACTAACCTGGACAGCAGAGCGAGACCCTATGTCAGTGAAAAATAAAAAAGTGAAAAAAAAATTTTTACACAAAGAAGCAGCTCTGGACTGTAAAATACACTTTAAAAATGTCTGTTGATATTTTTTCCACTTCAGCTAGTTTACGTCTAGTATTAAATAATAATCACACGTAAAGTTTCTGCACAATTACAGATCTGTGCTTCTCATGTTCATGTTGGGCTCCATTATCATTTGGTACAAATGACTATTATAAATCCTTTATTTCCAGACTTGTGAATATAGAGAAGGATAAAAGATTTTGGAAAACCATTTTCTAATGCTTTCTGCATTACCCAGGAATATTATACAGCAATGCCTTGCAAATAAGGTAATGACCTTGCAAGTAAGTCATTGCAGTGGTCCATGATCGTAGTAGACCTATACCAGAAATCATGTGTTAATTACAGTAGATGCGTTTGACTTGCATAGATACAACCTCAGAGCCCATCTACGTGTAGGGCTGAAGAGATATTTCATTCCACATGAGACGCCAATTCAGGCTCTTTACTCCCTATATCTTAATGTTAATTCTGCCTCATACACGTCTGAGATTGGAACTTTATAGACCTCTAGCCTTGTCAAAGACAGTGCAGTAAAGTTACTCATCAAAAGCCATTCTTAAACTAAAAAATTCTTCTTCATGAAAGTTCATTAAGGTTACAGTTAATGTGACTCAATCTGTGTAAGGAACATGCTAACTATCTAGACTGTCTCAGCTCTGGAAATGTGCCAAGTAGGTCCATATCCCTTCACTTTCTGAAAGTGAAATCCATTTTCTTTCTGCCTAAATCTTATAACCTGATGTTTTACCGAAATTTCTTGAGTTTTGAACTCATTCATGTTTTCTGCCTTATCTTCAGAGCTTGACATGTGCTGGGTACAGAGTAGGCACTCAATATATTTGTGGAACAGATGAATAAATAAATTATGAAGATTGGCCTCATAAATGTCCTGCATCTCCCGCATAGGACCATGATGACGATGCTGATGACAGCCAGCATTGTTGAGTGTCTGTAACATGCCTGGCGCTATTCTATCAAGTACTGTTCCCACACTTTTTGGTCACCTGGACTAATTTGCTACATGACACATCCACATAAGCTCCATACTACTATTGCCTCTGTTTTATTAAGGAAACATTTTTGGTGGGGAAACTGTGGCCTTCTAGGTTCTTATGTGTGTGACTAAATTCAAATTTTACAGAACAAATCCTAGATTTGTTTAAAAAATAATATATAATATTAAAATACAAAAATGTATTAATAAAGATAAAAGGATTTTATTAAAACAAAAGGCCATGGGGTCCTAAATTGAAAGAAAGGATAAAAGAAAAGAAGTAAATCAGGAAGAACTTTTATAATATTTAATATTATATTTCTACATATTTGTATATGATTATTAAATATTTTCAGTCAAAAGTGATGGCACAGAAAATAAAAACTAAGTTTAAGAAATTTAACTCTTTATCATAATCATTCTTGAAATGCCAAAGAACTAAGTGAACTCGTGAGACCAGATGACGCTTTGATGCTTGTCTCAATCACTCTCAGCATCTCTCCAACAGCTGCACCCCAGCAACCTTCTCGCAACGCTCCCTCCACACTCGCCAATCTGTAACACTGCCACCATTCTGCCCCTCCCACATACTTCCCCATCCCAATGAGCCATCCTGCTTTGTGTTTCCTCCAGCTAATAGTTATATGAGGTTTCCGATTTGTCCTGGTGTGCCCGGCGTTAGTGTGCACATTTTCACTTCATCGCTGTCTCTGTCTCATTCATTATTCCTGATAAATTTCTACCCTCCTCCCTCATCGCTGCTCCGCTCCCTCATCTTTATGTTCTCTGACTCCTACAAAACGAGACATTCTGTCAATTCGACGTAAGGTCAGCTGAAATGATCATTGGTCAGAAAAATATCAGCCATTCATAAAACCATTATTGATTTCATAAATAAATGAGATGTTTATAAAAGGTCAAGTATTATACACAAGTTATTCATCACCTTTTCATTTTTACTTTTTCTATGTATACAAGGATCGTTGGAAACTTTCTAATAATTTTTTCTCTACGTTAGTAAATGACATGTCATAAACAAATACGGTTTTTCTGTATAGCATCTCTTCTGTCATTTGTCACCATTTTGCATTTAATTATATAATTACTGGCAGTGCCTATGGCTCAGTGAGTAGAACACCAGCTCCATATACCAAGGGTGGCGGGTTCAAACCCAACCCCAGACAAACTGCAACAACAACAACAACAAAAATAGCTGGGTGTTGTGGTGAATGCCTTTAGTCCCAGCTACTGAGGAGGCTGAGGCAAGAGAATTGCCTAAGCCCAAGAGCTGGAGGTTGCTGTGAGCTGTGATGCCACAGCACTCTACCAAGGGTGACAAAGTGAGACTCTATATCTCTAAAAAATAATAATAATAATTATACAATTACTCTCTCATCGGATATGTTTTGAGAACATATCACATATCACGTTATGCCAGATAGTATAAGATTTGGATTTGGGAAGAAAAGTTTATTAGGGTGGGTTTACTGTGGGAAGCAATCTTGAGCTACATCTTAAAAGAGAAGTAGAAGTTTATCTGATAGAGAAAAGGAAGAAGGAAAAAACCAAACCTACTAGGCAGAGGAAATAGCATACGGGTATGGACTTTATGCTGAAAGCTCATGTGGAAGTTGAGTAGCTGTCAGAGTACTTGAACTTCTAATTGTTCCAAGTAGAGATTGGATTCCAATTAGAGATTGAAAATCCAATAAGATTATGCAACTGTCCAGATATATATGTGGAAATAGATACAGATACAGGTAGATCATACATAGAATATACATAACAGCTCTTATACTATCTCTCAACTATTTGTCACTTTTAGTAATTTTAGTGGAATTTTATCCAGTTCTTTACAAAATTAATAATGAAGACAGATAGTGAGAAGGGAGAGACATGCTGGGCATTGTTTTCAGGAGGGCAAACGCTACTTAGCATGCTAACCTGTAGGATGAGGGTAGGTAGTGAAGCCCCATCTATGCCCTTCAAAGAAAGACAACTGACACAAAGACAGCTCAGGCCATGGTCAACATTTCTAAAACTTCCCCTAGACATTGTGAGTTTGTGTCTGTGACCTCTGCGTCCCCCTTCAACACTGACCATGACCATCTTGGGTCCTGTTTTGCCAGCGTGGGCAAGATTCCTCAGGTTCTGCTTTGACCAGCCCTGTAGGTGCTGATTTGAGCTGAACAAGCCTGTACTTTCCCAGACCTTTTTAATCATTGGAATGGGTCAAAAAGGGAAGATAGGACAGCAGGCAAAAGTATTTTACTGCATACTATATATTCAGAAGGGGCAAAATTGTATTACAGCCTAATTTTGCTACCAGATTAAGTGAATAAGAGAAAAATGATACACTAGGAAAGGATTGTAGATATGGAAAAACATTGATTCAGAGGCTATTTCATATTTCTCATATTATCTAACCCTCAATAATCTCATTGTGTAAATATTATTAATTCCATTTTACAGATGAAGAAAGTGTAGTTCAGAGAATATAAATAATATGCAGAAAATTATAAATAAGTAACTGTGATTCCAACTTAGCTGTTTAAGCAGCTCAGAAGACTCCTTGTCAGAGCATGAAGGACTAAAACCCGATACTTGGCAAGACTTATCAATGTAAATATTTGATCGTAGATGTAACTTACCTGCTTAGCTCTCCATTCTGGCTGTATACATTTCTACCCATAAAAGTAAAGATACTAATGAAATTCGTATCTCACATCTTTTCGCTCTTTCCCTTGATTTGCTTCTCTTGCGCTCATTGGTAATGTGCTCAAAATTAACCTTTTCACAATTTAATCAATTTAATTGCCTTGCTTTTTGGTTCAGGAAGAGTTGTTTTATATAATTTCATCAGTTATTTTGCTGTTTATTTTTTTTTAAACCAGCAAAGTATGTCGGTCACAGAAAGTGTCTAATTAGTTACTAATCACCAATGTGAAGAGTCAGTCAATATTTAAGCTTTTATTGAATCTTTCACATGTGATATAATAGATTGTAACCCATTTTCATTATATAATAAATCTGTTAGGCTTGCCTATTTATACCCATTCAAAAGCACCAAAGGATATTTATTGCCATGTTCAGTACATATTACTTGATTAAGATTATGTAAACTCCAGGAGTATAAATGAACTGTAAATAGCCAATGAACCATTATAGCATCCTCAAACTACGGCCTGCAGGCCACATGCAGCCTGCCTAGGACATTTATCCAGCCCCCCAGGTGTTTTTGCCACCACTGCCTGTCCTGCTTAGCAGCTGACTTGTCTCAGGGCCCACAGTCCTGCCCTCCGATGGTCTGAGGGACAGTGAACTGGCCCCCTGTTTAAAAAGTTTGGGGACCCCTGCTTTATAGAGTACAGTCTTACAGCCTCTTAATTCAACTTGAGGTCCTATAATGCTAATAACATAAAAGCCAGTGATCACTATCCATACAGTTATGATAGACATTGTTTTTTGAGATAGGGTCTTGCTACGTTGCCCAACCTGGTCTCAAACTCCTGGGCTCAAGCAATTCTCCTGCCTCAGTCTCTGGAGTAGCTGAGATTAGAGGAGCATGCCACTACACCCAGTTGACGTTTTGGTTTTTTTTTCTGAATAGTGGTAGACTAAATGTAGCTGGATTTATGGTTATAAGCAACAAAGTCTGAACAAAAACCAAATAATGTAAATGTATTTTATTATAGATTAGAATATGTATACTATTTATAGATTAATAGACTGCTGTATAATATTATGGAGAATCTAGAAAAAGGGTAAGCATACATCATGTGAAAGTTAAGACTCCACTACAATATGACATTTAGCAAATTTTCACTCTTTATTTGAATGTGCTTATAGTATACTTATTTACTTAGATAATGTTGGCATGATTTTAATGATCTGCAGTCACAAAATTCCACATTCTGGTTCCAAATGGCAGAAGTAGTCTAAAACCTGCTTACAGCAGTTCTATTTTTAATCATTGTCAAGTGGCTTTTATTGGAGAAAAGCTCCCAGAGATAGCAGGGCATGAAAAACTAACACCTGGTCCTACTTCTAGATAATAGCTATAAATTCTAGAGCGTATGTGTGTGCACGTATATGTGTATGTATGTGCGAGTGCCTGTACATGTATACACCAAGTACTTGGAAAGCACCAAGGATACGTGAGCCAGGAAGGATGTGAATGGTTAGAGGAAGACAAAGGCACTGGGTAACCCCCAGATTGCACAGTGTGGGGTGAGGAACTCACGGTTTTAATGGCTTGGAGAAAAAGCAAAAAGTTAGAAACTTTCACAACAGCTATAGAGTGGTGAGAAAATACTGGAATGGAGAGAACCACGGAAGGGGAGTCTCAAAATCTATGCATAAACTCTGCCTAAATAACTCACTGATGCCAGAGCCACACAATCTAGGCAGATTCCAAGTACCTCAGCTAGAACTGGCAGAACAGAGATGACAGCTTCCGAACTCCACAGGGAAAACGAGAATGTGGAGTTTGAGGCCAGCCAAGTTAAACTGATGTAATAACCACAAAAGAAGGTGGATTACTATTCTTCAGAGGAACATAACACAATCTAGAGTTTCTACCATTAGCTTCACACCATCCAGGATATCATTTCTTTAGAAAAAACCCTAGACATGTATCAGGGCCTGGGACTGGCTGGTCGCTGGCCCCAGCCTATCTAGCTGTGTTCTGGAGGCCACTGCTATGCTGTCATCTCGCTCAGGAACAATTGCTCTTAGGTGCCTGAAGGCTATTTCCTTTAGCAGAAGGGAGAGAGAGAGAGAAGTAGTCTTTGAGAGAGTAAAGCAGTCTTCTTAGAAAGATAGATCTTAGTCTTTAGCAGAGCTTAGTGATCTTCAGCAAAGAGATGCCATGCTGGCATTCTGTAGGCAGGAGAAGTGACAGCGAGAGTAAGCAGGTCCGTGATAGAATGCGTATGCTCCCGACTGCCTTCTCCTCCAGCCTAATATAAAGCTGATCTCGTACCTCTCAACACCACAGGTGTAGAGACTGCCAATTCACCAATGCTCTCATCTCGTGAGCTCTCATGCTTGTTAGGAGAGCTAAATCCCTCTCCATGCTCTTTTCACCAAGGTGTTCCATTATTCAGCTATACAGGTATTTCTTATAACTCACTTCTCCTAGGCATAGGCTATATGGGCTGCTACAGAAATGCAAAGAAACAACAGAACGTAAGCCATACTTAAAAAAATCAATCAATCAATCAATGAAGTCAAGCAGAGATCAAATAGCTCACAGGGCGTCCAAACTTCTGCTTCTCTGCACACTGAAAGAAGCATTGTCTTGGGCCACGCATTGAATACACAAAACTATTGAAAACTGATGAACAAAAAAAAAAAAAAAGGAAAGGAAAAAGTTCATGCATAGTTTTTGTGCTTCCTGCCACCACAGATAAGCAAAAACTTCCTCATATAATCTGCATGCAGCATGCAGGCTGCAGGTTGGATGTCCCTAGCAGCAAATCAGTCTATTAAAGCAGCTTTTTAACTATGCTCAAGTACACACATACACAAATCTTACAATGAATAGACAAATGGTAAATCTCACCAGGGAAATAATAGCTATGCAAGTACCAATCTTAAATTCTAGAACTCAAAAATTCAATATAATATCTGGAGTAAAAAAAAAAAATCCCTATAAGTAATTAATAGAAATTTAGAAATGACCAAGGAAAGTATAAGCAAACT
Organism: Galagoides demidoff; assembly: GCA_963574575.1. Classification (NCBI taxonomy): domain Eukaryota; kingdom Metazoa; phylum Chordata; class Mammalia; order Primates; family Galagidae; genus Galagoides; species Galagoides demidoff. The sequence goes on from CAUYQV010021028.1 coordinate 10,965, forward strand.
TGAAGATAAATCAATAGACTATTTTTCCCTCTAAAGGTCTTTAAAATGCATGTTAATACTTCGAACAAAAATTATATGTAACACATGTAATAACTATAATGAAGACATTCTGGGTGATGGATCATGGTAAATGAATCTATATAGTTATAAGATTGTTATGCCTTATGTTAAGTGATGTGATATTTAAAACATGGCCAATAAGGATTAAAAGTATGTGGAGCAACTGAAACTCACAACTGGTACTGTTGAGAATGTAAATTAGTACAACCACCTTAGAAAACCACACTAGAGAACCTTAGCTCATGTTTTCCAGCCTAGTTAAGTCACAGTAAATGTCCACAAAAAGAACTGTATAAAAATGTTCATAGATGGTTTTACCATAGTGGCCAAAAGTAGAAACAGCTCAGGTTTCCATCAATGGGAGAATTTATACAGAAACGGTGTAAATAGCAGAATACTACTATTGAACATTACAATACTGATACATGGACAACATAGATGATTTCAGAAAGTATTATACCAAAGAAAAGAAGCTTTACACCAAAGAGCACATACTCCATTTTCATTTATTTGAACTTCTGTGATAAGTTGGACCTAATATTTTGGGAAAATAAAGCAAGAAAAAAATGGTTTCCTTCTGGGATTTGGGGACAGAGATTGACTGGGAAGAGGCACAAGAAAAATTTTGGGGGTGGTGATAATATTCCTGACAGCAGTTTGTATATGCATTTGTTAGCTGTTACAGTCAATGAGTGATGATTACACTGAGTGATGATTTGTGCATTTCATTGTACATAAATTTTACCTTAAAAAGAAAGTACGTCAATATTTAACTCTAGCTAATGAGATTCATGACAATGTATATAGGAATGAAGTTTGCGATGTATCCAAAACTAAGATATGCAATAAAGCAAACATTGCAACATCTTTATTTTAGAATCCAGATTTAGAATATATATTGTTAACTGTGATTTCTTTTTTCAACTTTTCTGTATGTAGAAATTTTCATAGGAATATTTTGGCCAAAAATCTACATAAATATCATATATATGTAAAGTTTACCTCATTCTTTGGATTTTACATATTTTTAATATCAGTACCAATAAAACGTTAAGTTGAGATTTTTTTAAAATCATACGTGGAAAAGGTTGTTGGCTACTACAAAGGGAAACTGTCTTTTCAATCTCCTTCAGAATCAGAGGAAATGAATAAAAGAAAGCTCTGGATTAGCAAAACTTCTTAGCTTATCCAGCGGCCTGCAATCAGCAGGTGACTATTTCCCTTGTATAGCTTTTCAGATCTTCTATCTCATATAAACGAAGAACTTTGACTTAGAATCATATTTAATGCATAAGTGTTGGCTTTTGAAGAACTATGCATGAGTCAATGAGAAATGCATTTAACAAATTATTAAGGGATTTGCTGAGTGGCAGAAGGCAGCCTGGTTCCTGAGGCTTCAGGCAGTGTTCCTCTAGGTGAGGAAGTAAGGGCTGTTGTCAGGTACAAAAAGAAGTTGCTTCAAAGAAGCTCAGTTCCAATTTGAATTTTACAAACAATAAAAAAGAATTCCCAGAACTGAAATAACACAGCTAGTTTTCAAATGCAATTATTGTAATTCCAAATGAATGAGAACATTATTATGAATAATGTACTGTCTCACTGCCCTCTCTACCCCGAATGAAAATCATTATCATTTCCTACATCATTCCTGAGTCTTACACCATCTATTAGTAGTTCTCCTTTCCCTTTATACACACGCTTTCTGGCCCATTTCTATCATAGCTTGACAAGTCCTATAATGTGTTTCCAAGTTTCTCCATTTTATGAACACAGTCCTTGTTATCGTAATTGAAGCCGATATTTCCTCTGACACTGGCACCACTTCTGCAGATTTCCCCAAGGGATTTGGAGAATCACTGGGAGAGGACCAGTAGCCTCTCCTGGCTCCTGAAGACTACTTACAAATCAGTTCCTCTCACTGTCACTCAATAACTTATTTTCAGGATGTCCAAATAGTCCACCCTTTCTGCATACTCATCTTCATGATTGGCTGACTATGAAAAGCATCCACAAAAATGTTGGTACCTGATTCACAGTCATCACTTCTCAAATTTCTGTCATTCCTTCTAAGTAGGTAAACGTAAACCAGCACTAATAAAAAGTGAAAAACTCTTGAAAATATCATCCTGGGAAAAGATACTATGAAGAAGACCCCACCGGCAATTGCAGCAACACTAAAAATAAATAAATGCAACCTTATCAAGCTAAAAAGCTTCTGTACAGCTAAGAGCACAACAACTAAAGCAAACAGCCTTCATAATGGGAGAAGATATTCACGTGTTACAAATCTGACAAAGGCCTCATACCCAGAATCTACAGAGAACTCAAACTAATCAAGAAAAGGGCAAACAACCCTATTTATCCCTGGACAAGAGACACGAACAAAACCTTTCTCCAAGAAGATAGACAAAGGGCTAACAAACACAAGAAAAAATGTTCATTATCCCTAATCATCAGAGAAATGCAAATCAAAACTACCTCAAGCTATCACCCAACCCCAGCAAGCATAGCCCACCTCACAAAGCCCAAAAGCTGCAGATGCTGGAATGGTGCAAAGAAAAGGGAACACTTACTCTTGGTGAGATTGCAAACTAACACAGCCTTTTGCAAAGAAGTATGAGAATCCTCAAAGAGCTAAAATTAGACCTTCCATTTGCACCCACAATTCCATTAATAGGTATTTACCCAGAAGAAAAAAAATCATTTTGCCATAAGGGTATTTGCACTTGAATGTTTATTGTGCTCAATTTATTTTAGCTCAATTCACATTTGCCAACACGTGGAAACAACCCAAGCGGCCCATCAACCCATGAATGGATAAATAAATTATGGTATATGTATACCATGAAATACCATTCAGCCAAAAAGAAAAATGCAGACTTCACATCTTTTGTATTTGCCTGGAAAAATTTGGAGAACATCCTCCAAAGTAAAGTATCACAATAATGGAAAACTAAGCATCTAATGTACTCAATATAAACATGAAAGAGTAGATGAACAACTATGAACATTCACACAAGAGGAAAACATTTAAAGTCAAGAAGTGGGGAGGGGGAAGGGAGTGTGGTAAACTCTCACCTCTCAGGTACAATCTGGGGGGTTACGGTCCACTTGCTATGTAAAGGGTTCAACTGCAACTTGGACTTTACCTAACAAATGCAAAAAATGTAACCTAATTGTATGTACCTTTATATTAATCTGAAATTTTAAAAAATGAGATTCCACAGAAAACAGAAAATGTTAAAAGGTTCTTTGTGAAAAAAGATTCTAAGATTTCTGTTTCTGATTTATTTAATGTTTATCCTTAGCTCAACTTTAGCTAACACACACATACACACTGTATGTATAAATGTTTATTTACAGATGTCTTACCCTTACCATTTATCTATCACAATGTCACCATAACTAGTCTTCCTACAAGACTTCATTTCAATTCATTTTACACTCTGTCACTGAAATTATCTTCCCCAAAATTAAGTCAGATCCTGTCACTTACTTTTTTAAAGGCCTTTGTGAGTTGCTTGTTGCCTATAGTATAGTAGCCAGATTCCTTGGTAATCCAAACATGTAAACTCAGCCCAGCTTCTCTGAACTCATCTGTTGCTAGCTTCTTTCATGTCTTCCTATAGTGTACTGATATCTTCCTGTTTATGATTTTTGTGATGACATTATCTTGTCGTGGTCACCACCGTTCGTGACCTACCTCAAATATTCCCTGCTCTCTGCAAGTGTTTTTTGACCTTGCCATACAGAATTTGCTGTTTCACTCTTGGTGTCCACACAATACTTAGCTGATATTTTAGTATAACTCTCATCATTCTGTGCTTTAATATCCTTTACAGTGGCTCTCCAGTCTAGAAAATTACTAAGTTCACACTAACACCAGCATTTAATGGAACTCAAGTTTGAATTTACTGAATGAGAAAAAATACATGTACTGAAAAGTCTTTCTCAGGAAGAATCTGGCAAATAAAGACTATTAGCTAATCAGACTCATCATTTAGTGGAAATCTAGAACTTTGGTGTTAGTATTCTAGTTAAATAAAATCATTCAAAGAAAAACCAAAGCTATTTGAAAAATATAGTAGACTTCTGTCATTTCTTGGTATTCGCACATGTTCTGGCGAATCTAGGGATCTGAATCTTGAGCACAAGAAGCATAGACTGGGGAGATGAAGAAAATCAGATAATGATAGTGGCAGAGACCATGGTGGGAGTGAAGAGGAGCAGAAATGGCAGTGATTGTAAAGCAAAGATTGGACTGTTCGTCTACTGAAATCCAGGAACGACCTGAAGGTCTGCCATCTTCATAAGTGATTTTCAAATTTCTCCATCAATTCTGCAAGTCATGTGATGTATTTCAAACACATTTCTGCTTAAGTTAAATGTTATTGATGGTTTCTGTTGCTTGTTATCAAGAAGCCAGACAGAAATAAAGATCACATGGCATGTATACATATATTCCCAGACACACACAGGGTAAAGATAGAGAAATCAAGAAAGAACACCTTTATTGTAAGCAAAAGAATGAACAAATATGCATACTGTTGCTTCATTTAAACACCTATAGGATAAGAAGTGATGGGACAATAGTAGTGACTCTAATCATAACTATTTATATAAAGGTCCAATTATTACACAGGACCACGATCAGAAATGGACACAGTTTGTCACATGAAAATTTCAATCTACTTTTTCTTTATTTTTTTATTGTGCTTTTTTTTTTTTCATTAACTGTGTAAAGTTTAGTAAACCATTATTATTATTTTCTTTTGAGACAGAGTCTCTAGCCCAGGCTAGAGTGCCATGGCATCAGCCTAGCTACACAGCAACTTCTTACTCCTGGGTTCAAGTAATCCTCTTGACTGAGCCTCACAGGTAGCTGGACTTTCAGGCACCCTCTAAACACCCAGCTAATTTTTTTCTATTTTTTAGTAGAGTCTGGGTTTCCTTCTTGCTCAGGCTGGTCTCAAACTCCTGAGCTCAAGCAATTCTCCTGCCTCAGCCTCTCAGAGTGCTAGGATTACAGGCATGAATCACGGTGCCTGACCAGATATAAACCATTGTTTTAAAATAACCACTATCTGGCTCACAATCCTTAAAGAAAATCTTTCTAATTTAGTCTGGTATAAAAAATTCCAAATATGTTTTCCTGTCTCATTGGCTTCAATATTACCCTAAGTGAATATTGTGGAGTGAATTCTTTCATTGCCTGGGCCTAGCATAGTATTTTAGTTTCAGTTTCCACTCAGAGACAGCAGTAGATACATACGTATTGGTGTACATACATACAAATACATACGTGTGTGTATTATAATCTCTCAAATAATGCTTCTTTACATCTGCAGTCAGATTTTAAAGACAGCAATTCATATAAATGATAGCAGATAAAAAGTCAGTCAATGAAATCATTCTCTTTAATATATTCACTTCTAATAACTTTTAAGATTCATCATGTATCATTTGTAAGAATACATGGCAGATTCTCATTCACTCTCTTTCTCTTCTCTTCTCTCTCTCTCTCTCTCTCTCATCTATCTTTCTCCCTCCGTCCTCCTAGTCTTGGTACATAATATTTCTCCTGCTAGTTCATGCCAACTATCTATTAACTCTCAAGAGAAGGAAACTTGTCCCTTTGAATTTTTCTAACTTTCCATTTTAGTGTCTAGGTCCATGGAGTATTTAAAAATATTCATGCCAGCCAACAGAGCTGTTTGCAAGTGATTCAGCATTTAAAAGACAACAAAAGAAAACACACCAATTTAAAATGTTCTAAGAGGTGTCAAGGCAGAAAAGGAGAAACTGTTGAAATCCTCAGCTATGTGGGTGCGTAGGAACACATTAGTATAAAACAAAAATGGGATGAAGCTAGATGTTGAAAAGAATGGTTTCCAGCTGTGCATGACAGGAAGTAACTTAAAGCACTTGATTCACAGGGCGGATCAAGAGTGTTAGAGAACTGGAAAATCAGCCCAATTTGAACTGATAACTGTCCAGACACAACAATACTGCAAGCTGGAAAAAAAAGTAATGCTGAATTCAGTTTTTTGTTTGTTTGTTTGTTTCTGCTGTTACTTAGTGCTGCCCTTTTCAGCTTCCACAATAAAAGGATGTTTCTGGAGGCTTCTGAGCTGCTTTGGGCTCCTTTTTAAATTTTTAACCAGAAAAAATAGTTCATGTTTTTCTGTGGAATTAATTTTAAAAATTGTTTACTCTGCTCTTTCCAAACAGATTAAAATCAAAATTTAAGTATTTTTATTATGATCAGCAACGAAATAAACAGAGATAACCCGTGCATACTCTCATGGATCTTAAGTGGGTATTTCTTACAGAACCCCAATGCTTACTTTAAATAGTAGCTACCCCAAATAAAATAAGGACTACTTGGGCTACTGTGAGCGCAAATGCCAACTGGAAGCTTGGCCCAGCCAATCATATAAAATAAAGGATCTTATTCAATTCTTGACAAAGGTCATCATTCATCTCATTAAGATAGGATTAGGTCCTGAATTGGCCATGATTAAAATTTAGACATACCTAAGAAAATAATTGTAATCTAGGTGGCACGTGTGGCTGAGTGAGTAGGATGCCAGCCCCATGTACCGAGGGTGGCGGGTTCAAACCTGACCCTGGCCAAACTCCAAAACAAGAAAATAGGTGAGCATTGTGGCAGGTGCCTGTAGTCCCAGCTACTCGGAAGGCTGAGGCAAGAGAATCGCCTAAGCCCAGGAGCTGGAGGCTGCTGTGAGCTGTGATGCCACAGCGCTCTACTGAGGGCCACAAAGTGAGACTCTGTCTCAAAAGAAAAAAAGAAAGAAAGTAACTGTCACCACAATCCAGATTTCTGTTAGGGACATGAATGGATACAGCAGGAAGGTCATAATTGTGCATCCTTATAACAGTGACTTTAAATAACATATATGTACTTTATACTTTCTCAAACTCCTCCAAATATATAAATGTTACTTTTCTATATGCCAGGTGTTTTTGTTTGTTTGTTTGTTTGTTTGGTGGGAGACAAGTTTTTACTCTGTTGTTTAGGCTAGAACTAAGTATTTTTTTTTTTTTAGAACTAAGTATTTTTTAATACCTACTCTTACCACCTTATGCTTGGTAAACTGGAGTTGACCACATGACCTCTGATTAATAAACGTTTCTTGAAATAGAAAAAAAATCAAATTTAGCAAAGCATCATCTCTAGATTGAATAGATTCTTTGTCTAACTTCAAATCCATCTTCCCAAGAAACAGGCTCCCAGCACACCCAGCTTCCATCATGTATCGAGTGCTCACTGGCTAGTGGGCCCTGCTCTGGATGCAACATTCCCAGTCCTTGGAATCTGCATGGAAATCTTACCCGCCGCTCATTTAAAATTAGAGTCCATGGATTTCTTTGTTTTGGTATTTATTTTGCTCTACTTGTAGAACAATTCTAAATTATTCTAAAGGCTTTTTCAAAATGGTTACAGAAAAAAAAAATTACCATAGCTGGGGCACTTTGGGGGAATGTTCCAACATACGGGTACCCAAAATATTCATTGAGGGGGTGGCAGTTGGAAAGAAATAGAGTGCTTCCGAGCCTGTTCCAACCTCACTTCATCAATATCAGCAGAACATATGCTCAGTATCTGCTCTCTTCTGCCCGCCTTCCAAAATCAAGCCTATAAACTAGATGTCTCTTTGGCAGGTCTGTGTGCAAACTCAAAATGGGAAGTAAAAAAGCCCAGGGGAGGGCGTGCACAGCGCTTCTAAGTCCCAGAAAAGGAAATTTAGAGCCTCAGATTGGTGATTATCCCACAACAAAGGTGTTGGTGATGCAGAAAACAAACAAAATAATTCACAGCTATGTTGGCGGATAACGATCCAAAAAATAAAAATAGAAATATGATGCACCTTTAAATTAACTGCTACGCTAAAAGCACATGCTTACATTTATGTCTGTCAAACAAAAACATCTAAAGAGATTGGGGACACCTTGCCCCTGTTTCCCATGGGCCCTGCTCCTTAAGGTCTGCCCCACGATTTCTCATCTCCAGTGACAAAACACACATGGAAACCCTGTTCTACCCGTGTTTCCCCAGCCTCACAAACCTAGGCAAAAAATGCACAAGTCCCATTCATTTACTTTGCTCTATTTGATGTGCTTTAATCCATATGTATTAGAGAATCCTGGATTCTTCCCTCACTTTATTCCTCTCCCCACAAAATCTCATCATTTCTAAGCCATTTATATGTCACCTGTAGACTCAATAACTCCCCCGTTTAGACTCCAGCCCGGATTATCTTCCTGTAGGTCTAGACCTATCTATCCGAATGCCCGGAGAAACGTCCACTCACACGTCCCTAGAACATCCAAAACTTGATCTACTCAAAGCAGACTCATCGTTTTTAGCGCTCCAATTCCCACCCCAAGGGACATCTAGAATTAGCCACTCCAGCGTTGTTATTTATCCACCCCGTGTCTCATAGAGGACGCTGGGAGCTGCTGTGGATGCCGTTCCATCCCTGAATACTCTGAACTGCAAAATAAATCTCAGCGCCGTCTGCTTCTCTCCAGTGCCGCTGCCAACACTTAGGGCCAAGTCACAAGTATTTGTAACATCTGGACTTCTGCAACAGTCTCTTAAATGGACTCCTGATTACCTGCTTCCTTCAGTTTTTGGTTGTTTTGGGGTTTTATTTTGTTTGTTTGTTTGTTTGTTTGTTTCACTAAATAGATTTTCTTAAGAGGCAAGTCTGATCAGTTTTCTCAAAACCTTTCAGTGGATCCTAATGGCACCTACGTTAAAAGTGCAGAATTATTCTGCTGACGGGATCCTCTCACTGCATTCAAAAATGATTGCCTTTAGTCTGTTTCCAGAGCAAAGGTCTGCTTTTTCTATCCTCAGGAGTTTTCCAGAGTTCCCTGCGCCTCGACTCCCTTCCCTCTTGGTTCTCCGTCTCTTTCACCGAGCATCTTCCTTATAGCGTTTGTCCCCTGGGAGGTCTTTCCTAACCCTTTCTAAGCTGCTTCTCCATTATAATCCTTAATTGTGCCTTATTTTTCCTGTAGCACACTGATTACATGGTGTAATTTTAAATAATGATTATGGATCTAATTCCCTGGCTGGAACATAACCTTCATGAGGGAAAAAGTCAGTATGTTTTGTCTACCCCTAGCATGGGGCTGGGCACAGAAAGAACTGAAAAATATATCCTCCAATGAAAAATGCATGTCAGAATTTAGCACATAAATTGTGCGCCTGTTCTGGAAAAGTGGCAAATTTTCTTTTGTCAAAAATAGAAGAAAACATGAACTCGAACACAATGAAATAACATACACAAAGACACATTTCTTATTTCAGTAACTTGGTAGGGCAGAAATAATGTTGGCATCAAACGCTGACAGCAATATTTCCTCAAAATTTACTGAGATAATTGTAGAAGCAAATTACTTTATATTTCTGTCCACCAAACAAATGGAATCCAATACTCCTACCTGTCTTGGAAAATAAACAAAACTTTCTGGCCTCTCTGTTTTTCTGAGTTTCTTTGCATTCTGTCCGGGATTAGGGGGTTTGGTTGACAAATCAGGAGAGTCATTGATTTCTTCACTGATTGAGTTATTTCCCAATGCCCTGCTCTACACTTGGCTCTGACAAATGCTATGTTAAAGTCACACTAACCTCGAGGTCGCTTCTGGAACCTCCGTATTGCATGATCACTTTCAAATTGTACCAGGCATCAGCCTAATGCAGAGTGCAGAATCAGAATGAGGGTTGCATGAAGAAGCACTTCATAGCTGACTCAAGCATCTAATTCTGCTTTATGCTATAAAAGCAAATTCTACACAGCTTTAGCATATCTATGAAAATACTTGTTTTATAGACAAATTTTTTGCAAAGTGAGATCTGACAGTGTTTATAGCAAAACACTTTGTTCCCTAGCAGCTGTTTGAACACACACATAAACGTGCAGGAAAATTCACAAATATTCTGTTTCCTCTCGCAAATACTTCAAGTAACAAATCAGCATTTTATAGTCATTCAGCATGGTGCAGCTAAGAACACGTTTCCTTTACCGAGCACATGTAAAACTCAGATGTAATAAATTTTGTGTTAGAATTTTACTATTTATTTAACAACATTTTATGACCACTAAATTCTAAGTTCCTTGAGGGCAGAGGCCACAATTTATTCATCTTTTTATTGTCAGAGAAAACTAGAGTCCCCGACATCAAATAGGCGCTCAGTGAAAAATTCATAAAATGAATGAATGACTTCAGATCCTATAAAGCACACTAGTTCTATCATTTTAAAAAAAATCTGCATGGAGCATCCATGTTCTAGTTTCTCTGATTTTATAAACCAAACAAAATAAATGCTCAAGCTGTTAAACCTTTTTTTTTTTTTTATCACATAGTAGGTAGTGTTCATGATTTCTTTTTTTGAGGGGGGATGCAATTCATTGACCATAGAAACTGTGTAGCAATGAACAGATATTAGCGAAATGTTGTAAAGTAATGGAAAATCAGTAATGATAGATGATTTCCTAAATATGAAACATGTGTTTTTAAATCTAACCCTAGTTCTTCTTAAACTGCATGTAACACATATTCATTGAATTCCTCCAACTTTCCAAGCACTCGGGTAGGGGCCGGTTATACGAGAATGAACACTGGCAAGTCGCTTACCTTCACAGTTTCAAACCCATGCACGAACCTCATATGATAGAACTTCTGCCTAAACTTTTTAAGGTACATTTCATACTGTAAATAGTAAATTACTAAGCCAGATGGAGGAGTTGACCGGCAGCAAGGAGAGAGTTTTGAAGATACTTAAAGTGAACCTGACCAGAGGCCAACCCCAAGAGAGGAAGCTAAAGTAAGGGTAGATTCAAGTCCAGGGACATAAGTCAGCTGATCTTTTTTTTTTTTTTTTTTTTGAGATGGAGCCTCAAGCTATCCCCCTGGGTAGAGTGCCATGGCATCACATCTCATAGCAACCTCCAACTCCTGGGCTCAAGCGAGTCTCCTGCCTCTGCCTCCCAAGTAGCTGGGACCACAGGCGCCCGCCACAATGCCCGGCCATTTTTTGGTTGCAGCCATCATTGTTGTTTGGCGGGCCCGGGCTGGGGA
>CAUYQV010021033.1:0-43028 GCA_963574575.1 Galagoides demidoff
ACAAGGGGGGAGAGGAAACTAGAGGAAACTATAAACTAGAAAATGGTTTTTAAAAAATGAAAACCAGCACATTTTGCTTTGCAATTTCATGCATTTGCCACAGACTCTATAAAGAAGAGGCAGGGCTTTTTTTTTTTTTTTATCGCCCTGGGTAGAGTGCCGTGGCATCACACAGCTCACAGCAATCTCCAACTCCTGGGCTTAGGCGATTCTCTTGCCTCAGCCTTCTGAGTAGCTGGGACTACAGGCACCTGCCACAATGCCTGGCTATTTTTTTGTTGCAGTTTGGCCAGGCCCGGGTTTGAACCAGCCACCCTCAGTATATGAGGCCAGTGCCCTACCCACTGAGCCACAGGCGCTGCCCAGAGGCAGGACATTTTTTATCTATTGGTTGAAGAGGAAACTATCTGAGATGGGGCATGAGGGCAGGGTAAATGCTGAAGGGAACCATTCCAGGAGAAAAATATAATAATTTTCAAAAGTGATCTAAAACTATAAATAGATGAAATCAATGATATAAATTATGAAAATCATGTTACAGTTTGATTTGTTCTATAATAGTGTAAGCCTCATGATCTTTTCAAGTGAGTTTTTAAACTCTAAAGTTTTTTCTCAAAAAAATAAATTTACCCAGAAGCATAAAAAATAGAACCATACATAGATCTTCTATCAGGCTTCCTGAGGCACCTAGCATTTTCTAGGAACGTGCTATCAATACTTCCAAGATTCAAAACGAAGTCAGAACTAGCCCTAGCTCTAGAACATAGATTCAGCAAAGCATGGTGTATTAATTAAATTATTTAAATTGACTGAATTCAGTCAAATCCATGAATTCTACGCTCTCTACCCCATTGTGCTCCCATGTTAATTTCACCCTAATATTTAGCCACACTAAGAGTGTAGGAAAGACACTTAGGAATGCAGGATGATCAGCTGATTTATATAATATTAATTCAATATTTTATAAATGTTTACTTAACACTTATTTAGAGATGAAGCTGTAAGCTGCAGGGGAGCTGGGTGGGGAAGGTTACAGCCAGAGATGGGGCCTCAGCTCACTTCTGCACAACCTACTTAACAAATTAAAGCTCCCTTTTAAATTGGACCCACCCTCTGTAGGAGGCAGTTTAATGACCATCTGTTTTTAATCAAAATACTGCTTGAGGGAAGGAGGCATCTCACCTCACACCCATGCTCTCCACCAAAGTATTTCCTTCCAACCAAACACAAACATGGTCTCTGAGAAGAGGGCTAGTAATATTTTTTCCTTCATCTTGTTAAATATTCAGGGATGGTTCAGCAACCTCATGTTTTGTTGTTGTTGTTGTTGTTGTTTGTTTTGTTTTTGTTTGAGACAGAGTCTTACTTTGTTGCCCTTGGTAGGGTGGCTCACAGCAACCTCTAAATCTGGGGCTCAAGCTATTCTCTTGCCTCAGCCTCCCCAGTAGCTGGGATTACAGGAGCCCACCACAATGCCCAGATATTTTTAGAGATGAAGCCTCACTCTGGCTCAGGCTGGTCTTGAACCTGTGAGCTCTGGCAATCCACCCGCCTTGGCCTCCCAGAGTGCTAGGATTATAGGCGTGAGCCACCCAACCAGCCCATGATGTTTTATCAGTCCTTTTCCATACCTCCTTCAGGTCCCAGGCTTGATTAAGACTCTGGGGAAGCCTTGCTGCATACAGTGCACTCTGCTTAATGTTCCCGCAAAATCTAAACTCTACATTTTTTAAGCCCTGATGTGATACTGCAGAATAAAAATCAGTAACAACTGAGTTTCAGAAGTCAAGATACTAAAATTTAGGGTCATATAATTTGTTAATTACAAATGCTACACTAGATAATACGACCCCCAATTCTAATGCGTAAGAAACAAGAACAGGTAAAAGGAGGCAGAGGGCAGGGGTTTGGATTGTATAGACATAGGATCCCTGCAGATATCTGTTTTATTACATTTGTTTTTGTTTCTCCTACCTGGACCAAGGCACATATTGTGAAAAGATTAAAGAAAAACAGGAATGAAAGGTGTCAACTGTTTTTTAGAAAATTGAAATAGTAAACATCTATTTTGTTATTGTTGTCTCACACACACTGAACATTTACTGTACAATCTATGACCTAGTACTATGTTAATCACCACTCTGAAGCTTCTGGAACCACATGGCAATGGGAACTTGACATCAAGTGTTCTTTACTGGGATCGGTAGGCAGGGGGAGCAGGAGTCCCCTGAAGCCTGTAAATGCAGAGATTGCAACACAGTTTCACTTCTCAGTAAATTTCTCTAGGAAGAGGCTCAGCAGTGTTTTCAGATCATTAAGACAATTCATAAGCCAAAAATGGTTAAGGAAAATAAAACTTCTACAGTTTCATATACACCTTCTCCCCAGCTTCACATTCCTCATTGGATGACACACTGTCCTCCTCTCACCCATCTTAAGGACCAAGTGAATCCACTTCCTCTTGCAGCTCTTCCTCAGCCTTTACAACCTCCTATCTGGTCCCTTTTTTATTTATTTATTTATTTTTTGAGACAGAATCTTACTTTGTTGCCCTGCCCTCAGTAAAGCGCTATGGGGTCACAGCTCACAGCAACCTCAAATTTTTAGGCTTAAACTATTCTCTTGCTTCAAGCCTCCCAAGTAGCTGGAACTACAGGTGCCCGCCACAAAACCCGGCTTTTTTTTTTTTTTTTTTTTTTGCTGTTTTTGTTTGGCAGGCCCAGGCTGGGTTTGAACCCGCCAGCCCCAGTGTATGTGGCCGGTGCCCTAACTGCTGAGCTACAGTTGCTGAGCCAGAACCACATCTTTGATGGACCAAACGCCCTCCGTATGTTTTCTTAAACAGCTCTTTCTTTGCAGCACACTCCTTCCCTCTCTACAAATTTCTATTTGAATCAATGACCTCTTCTTTCTAGAAGCCTCCCTGAATGCTCATAGGTAAATTACATGCCCCTTCTCTGCGCTTCCATCTAGAGCAGTGGTTCTCAAAGTTTAGTGCATGAAAATCCTCTGGAGGGTTTGTTAAAACACAGATTGCTGACTCACATTCTGATTCAGCAGGTTTTGGGGTGGGGTCGGAAGAGTTGACCAGGTCAGATGATTGATTACTATCTAGGATTTAGCCCCAAACTGATTGAACTGGCTCAACTTCTGGGTCACTGCTGAGTCATAGAAAGCCCCAGCCAAGATGTGGGTCACGGCGTCACAAAGCAGCAATCTGTGCAGGTTCTGCCTGGTCTCAGCCACTCCTCTCAGAAGGGATGCTGGAAGTTGGTGGGTACCTGGAGACAACACCGCCCTAGTAAGATAGGTATTGCTCTATCTTACTTTCTTTATTGATTTACTAGTATTTCATCTTCTGCAGCAAAAGTCAGTACTGACTTAATCTCCAAAAGTTGCACTTGACCAAATTTTAACAGAGAATTACCAAAGTTTTTAGAGTTGTAACATCTCAGAACTAGAATGATCCTGAAACTTATTTCCTAGATCTAAGAAGCAATAAAAAAAAACTGAAACATCATTTGATTCTGCAAATAATATAAGACTGAAAGCAAAGAAAAAGTTGTCTTACAGTTACTTGGAAAACGAACGTCATATTTGCAAAGATGAGAAATATGTCTGTATGAAAAAGAAATGATTCAAGAGATTTTCTTCCATCATGGAATAAATGTATCCAAGAAGAGTCAGGCAGTTTACCTATCTGAAATGTAAATCTGCAAACAATTTCCTTAAGAAGACCTCTTACCCAGTACTGTCTTCAGTAGGGTCATAATGTAAATCGCATTACACAGTTGGATGTAAGCAACAATACAGACCCACTTTATCTTAATACCTGATTCTCTCCTTTGAGACTCCTTGAGGGTCACTTTTCTTTCTTGATTAAAGAAGTCATAGAAAAAAAGTTAGGTTGCATCCCTTTCAAAGGTATCTTTCCTGAGACCCTAGAGAAACATAGGAACCCAAAGAAAAGTGTATCTTCTTTCTCCGTCCAGTCCCCCTTCAAAAATTTGAAGACATTCTTTTTTGTTAGCATTTATTAAATCAAATATTCCTTCAAAAACTGTCTTCAACATGTTTCCAATTACGTAGATGTTTAAGACATTACCTACTTCGTTCACATGAATAAATATGCATCTCTTACACTATCTGCTCGGTACCTAATGCCTAATGAATGTTAAACATCCTGGACTCGGCTTGTCCCGTTTGAGTTCATGGGGTTGCTTCTCAAACATGGATTGGAAAAAGAGCCCCCACAGCCGTTTTCCTAGCAGTTGTTCCTGCCAGATTTCTTTTGATGTGAACTCGAGTACCTAACTGGTGGTCACTCCAAATGCCTATGTGTCCCTCTGACTTTATAAAGCATGGCAAGTTACTTCCTGAATCCCCTCACCATTAGGCAAACCTGAACCAGCAGACTTTTGTGGACTTACCAGATTTATCAATGCTTTTATAAAAATTGCCTGGAATTATACCCTTGTAACAGGATATTTCTGTTTGTTTTTCTCTGTGCAGTACCACACACAGATGTTTTACTCAATGCTTTCAAATGATTGAAATTAAACTGGTAATTTGCTCTTTTTTTGAACAATAATACTGTATTGATGCCAGCATAGATGGTTTTAATACTTTTTTACCTATTGGAGTACTGACCCAAGATTCTCAACAGTGAGTCTTTTAAAATAAATTCTCCCCTCCCTGTCAATCTCATCTCCTCAGCAAGCTGGAACTCAGCACCTCATAGCAATAGTGAGAGGGGGGTGGATATCAGAAAATACAGTTTGCATTCCCAGGGTAGAATATATCCTCAGTTTCAACCCAGTTGAATTATACTGTAATTCTAGACGTCAGAAGATTGTTGCAAGATCTTTGGCATTTAAGGGACGGAAAAGAAACTTCTCTCTCCCTTAGATCCTGTCAATGTATTTCTTTCCTACAAATGCTCGCCATACTTCTATAGGTCAGGCTTTCAGTGGTCTACATTTACTCTTAAATTTACTTCATAAATAAAATCCCTTATTTTCCATTACATGGTAATTTCTCTTTAATTATGATTTCTCCTCAAAATCATCTATTTTGGATCATAAGGAGCCCCTTAATTAAAAGCAGAATCTAGGGTCTCTTCCAAAGAATTTAAGAACAGGTAACTTATAGAAGTTTTCTTAAAAATTTGATTATTTGATTTTGTCATCATGGAGATAAAATATTAAATATTTCCAATAACTTATCCCCTTGAAAATCTGCTGGACTAGCAGTGAGGACGGCTAACAGGACATTAGGCTATTGGTCTCATTCTCTAACATTTATGAACATGCCACAAAATATGCTAAATATTTTTACAATTATTATTTCACTTATGATCCCCCAATGACATTGAGAAACAGATATTATTTTCAAGTTTCAGACAAGAAACTAATGCTCAGAGATAGTAAATACTTACCCAGAGTTTCACACTAACCTAGTAAATAGGAGTGATAGATCACATAGGAATTAATTCTGTAATAGCAAGGATATTGTCTCCATGATATATTGTAGAAAATAAGTTGTATGTACCACATTAAGTCGTGAAGAATTTGAAAGTACATTATTTTTATAGTTGATGAATTTCTTAGTATCTTCCTATTCCTGCCTTCATTATATTTAAGGTCATCCTCTAAGGTCTCATTTGACTGGAGGCAAAAGTTTGACTCAGTATATTGTACCACAAAGGAGCCAGTTTTTCTAGAATGAATTTTCTATTCATATGTGTTCATAAGAAAAGAAGAACATTGTCAGCATTTCAGGGCTGATTTGGCAAAGAAGGAAAAAAAATGTATTCTTCACAGCCCAGAGCATAGCAGATACAGTGTTTATCGCCATCATAAATTGCTTCCTTACCAGTTCTTGATCCTTGTTCTTCCTGTGTTGGGTGTTTTCTTTCTTTCTTTTTTTTTTTTCCTGTAGTAAAAAATTAAATTCAAGGTCTGCTGAGTCATTTCATAGTATTCTTTCATATCCTGGTATTGGTTGCCTTACATGTAACGATTTCTTCCAGCTGTCCTTTGTTGAGTATTTTCTATGTGTCTGTTGTTAAGATGCTCTAGCCTGCACAAAATTCCCATAAGGAATTATTACCCACCCATTCTTACCCCAACAATAACTAATGAAGTAACTGAAGCATGAAGGGATTCCCAGTAAGAAAGAGCACTAAGATTTGAGCCCAGGCTTCTAAGGTTCATGATTTCTAGCCTGTGATGGAAAATCTCAACCTATGTGGCTGACAAAAAGGAAGATTTTAATAAAACTATTTCACACACTGGAAATTTAAAAGAAAATACTTGCAAATTGTATAAAGGCTAGATACAATTTGATTAGAACTTATAACCATTAGTAGGAAAACTTCCCCTAATCAAAAGGTGGCTGGATATAAATAATGCACTGAGAACGCTGACTCAGATTTCATGCCCCAATCACACCTTCACTCACCTCTTATTCCTGATCTCCTCGTGAGTCTATATTTTCACGTGCTACCCAACCAGTGAACTGAAGACCCAGGAGAGATGATGGGGGAGTTTCAGTCCAAGTCACAAGGCCTAAGAAGAGGAGAGCTGATGGTTCAAAGTCCAGTGCCAAACCTGCAGGCTTGAGACCAAAGAACACCCAAAGTTTGAATCTGAGTCCAAAAGCCATGAAAGACCAAAATTCCAGCTCAACAGTTGGATTCTTTTGTTCTAGTCGGATCTTCAATATACTGAGTGAGGCCCACTCACGTTAAGGAGACCAATCTATTTTACTCAGTCTATAATTTATATGTTAATATCATCCAAAAACACCCTCACAGGCCCAGTTCAGTGTCTCACACCTGTAATCCTAGAACTCTGGGAGGTCGAGAAAAGTGGAGTCCTTGAGCTCAGGATTTTCAGATAAGCCTGAGCAAGAGCCAGACCCATATCTACTAAACATAGAAAAACTAGCCTGGCATCAGTGTAGTCCCAGCTACTCAGAAGGTTGAGGCAGGAGGATCATTTGAGCCCAAATGTTTGAGGTTGCTTTGAGCTATGATGAATGACACCAGGGCAACAGAGTGAGACTATTTCTAAAATAATAATAATAATAATAAGACACCCTCACAGGCATACCCAGAAATATTTGAGCATTCTTTGACATAGTCAAACCTGACATATAAAATTAATTGCCAAAACCCATGTTCTAGCACAGCATTCATCATTGGAAATGCCATCCTAACAATGTATGTCCTGTATCTTAAAAAAGCTCATAGTCTAGAAAAGGAAGCCAGGCAGGTAAACAAAATATTTTGAAGCAAGACGATTAATGTAGTAACGCAAGGTGTAGTGAAGAAATGAGGCAAGAGTGACTGGGCTGTGAGAAGAAGAATCAGGTGCCTGGTAGATAACAATTGAAAAACAAAATTTTTTTCTTTCCACAGGGCTACTTTGTAATCAAATTAATAAATAATAATTATTATCACTTGTTAAGCTGCTACTTTATGTTTTGTAAATTGCTGGGCAATCTCAGACCTAATAACCAGGGAGTTGTTAACATTTTCTAATGGAATAAAGTTAAATCAGGGAGGTAAAATGGCTTTTTCAATTTTCCTTAGTAATATTCAAACCCAGAGACACTTTGGTTGAGTTGAAAGTCTATACTCTTCTCACTTTTCCACACAGCTTCTCCTTCCAGAGTGCTTGTTATAAGATTTGTGAGTTTATTCTTATTTTAGGATAGTAAAATGTCATTGTGATTACGTTTTTCATTGTATTTGAATTTGTAAGACACACAATTTTTTGTCAATAAAAATTGTTTTGAAAGTATAAGGGACAATCTGATCAAGTATCAGCTCTGTGGGGGGAAGAAAGTGATTGCCATTCTACCATTATCATGTGTATCAATGTAGGGTTTTACAGGTAAGATTAAAGGTCATATAAGGAATGTCCAACAGAAGTAGCAAGATTGCCTACTAGAAAATGTTCATGTAAATATCATCCATTGGTTGGAATCTTTCAAAGTCAGAACCTGGTTCATCATCATCACTGAATATAATCACAGACCAGAGGTCGTTCCAGCCACACACAGCTGTGTATTAGACACTGTGTTCCAAGCAACAGTGTAGGTCGACTCCTTCCTATGTAGCTTCATCCTTTTGAAAATCTTCCACACCACGTCTCTGTTCACTGCTGCTAGCGTGCTGTTCAAGAAAGTGTTTGTATCTTTACCTTTAGTGATCAATAAAGTCACATGACTGAATTCTTGAAGTCACATTTGGGGAAACTATGTGGCATAAACATCATTTTTGATGAAAATTTCAGAGGGAAGATGAGCAGAACAGTTTTTAAAGAATAACAAAAGCTTGCGGTTGTCCTGTCCAGCTTTCCCATAATGAGGACAAGCTGCTGGTACAAAATGTTTATAAAACCAATCGGAAAACATGTCCCTGGTGATTTATACCTTTTTTGTTAGCATAGTAAACTCAGCCCTTGAGAAGAGTGGGGACCAGGCTGGTGCCCATCACATCGAGGTTACAATTATGTGTGCCTGCTGCATTAGCACGCCCCAGGACACTTATTCTATCTTTGACAAACTTAACTCTCCTTGGAACTGTCTCATCAACTGTAGTCAGGATTTTTCTAGGACAATAACACCCACCTAATGATGTTTTATCAGCATTATAGATGTAGTCTGGCATCAAATTTTCATCAGTGATGACCTCGGCAAAATTGTCAATGAATTTTTCTGTGGCTTTATCACCACAACCTCTCAAAATTCAGTACTATGTCTTTTCTTAAATTTCTGCAACCAACCAGTCTATGGACTACTCACACTTCTCTTCACTTTTCAGTTTATCGTGATAGTTCTTTGCTTGTTCCATGATCAGTAGACTAGCAAGGAGCATGTGTTCACTGCTGTGACAGATTCATTCTTTCAATACATAATCAAAATCACCGTTTTTAACTTCACACAGGTTTTTTTTCCTCCATTTGTCATTAATTTTTGTTCATTGCTTTCATCACAGAACTTCAACTGTTTATTGTTTTGTTACTTCAGCTCATACATGGTGGTCATTTCAGAGCTACATTCTTCTATAAGATATTTCACTAAGACCTACTTTCTCCAACAGCTTGACTCTGGACTACATATAAACATAAAACATCCTCTTTTTATCATAATTATCCACAAGGGTATATGTGGGTCTTTTTGACATTTTCAACAATATCTCTATACCACAGAGCAGAGAATAAAAAGAAAACACAGTGTGTAATGCATGTGGCTCTTGGCTCAATGGGGGGTGTTATGGGAAATGTCATTAGCATGTCCAGCCTCACCTTTTATTACCTTTTGTGGGGATCTTTCGTGGTGGAGAGTATACAGAAAAGATATTTCACAGCTGAAGTGTGTTGGGAAGATCCTTTTTCCTTCAGGGGTGCTGATAAACTATGTGGTGTGCACCTTCATTTTGACTATGACTTCACTTAAGGTCCAATGTGGAATAATGTTGGCAATAAAAAAATTTCAGATTTTGGAGCATTTTGGATTTGGGATTTTCAGATTAGAATTGCTCGACCTGTACATCTATCTCCTCTGAAGAACCCTGACTAATACAATATTATATGCTTACTTAACATTTGGTGAACTAAGCTGATCTCTCAGAACAGAAGAGTTTTATAATAACCCTTACCAACTTTGTCCTTGCCTTCTTGCTTTTGAAAAACAACCAACTTTTGATATTTCAAATGCCTGCAAATAAAAGTCATCCCAAATCCTATTGCAAAGCCTCTCAAATTCATGAGTTCTCTGAGAGGAATAGTTCTTGATGAAGTTTAAACCTTCACCTCAAAAGAATAAGTTTAGAGTTTCAAATTGAATTTGAGTCTTTGAGCCCCAAATCACTTTCGGAGGGAGAAAGGCAGCTCTGATTTTGACTGGAATGGGCTAATACATCAAAATGACTTTTTGGACATTAAACAGCTGTTTTTAAAAAGCCCATGATTTCCTTGTAAGTGAATAAGACACATGTGGACTAAATTTTCTTATACTACGCAGTGTTTGAAAAATTAAGGGAACCTGGTTTAGGTTTGATTGACTAAAAAACATTTGCAACTCAGGGCTTATCTCCTCCCTCCACATCTCTTTTTGGGAGTTTTATTCTTGCAAACTGTTTTGCCCTCCTGAACTCAGTGTGTAGAAGGATGATGGCAGGGACAGGAAAGCTGCTGAAAAATCAGCCCTGGGAGAAGTTGTTTGTGAAATTCAGTGAATCCTGAACAAAAATCACTATGCATAACTCCTGAAAGACTCTTTCTGAGTCTCTTTGATCGCCCAAAACTATTAGAGTGTTTTTGAATTGCCTTAAAATTGCCTATTGAGCTGCTATATTGAAGTCTGAATATTTATTTCTAAATGTAATGTTACCTCTAGATTGACAAACTGTTTGATTCTCTGCTTTTGAAAGCAATTATTTCACACTATTAAAAACAACCTACAGTTTTCTTTCAGGCATAAGGTACTTTTCTAAGAAAGAAACAAAACTGTTGTTTAGCCCCAGTAAAGGCAGCAAATGTGCATTCCAGTGGCCTCCCTGAGATGGTTTCATTACTGTAACAACTGTGAACACATCTTGAAAAACAGAGTTCAGAGGCAAAATTCAAACTGTAAACATTTAATGTACATTTTGTTCACATTGTTTTCATTTTTAAATTGGGCATTTCTATGTGCAGCTGTAATCGTCAAATACGAGGGGGTCTTGGTGGGGCTGGTTGTCTATTGCATTTCTCTTAAAGGCTCAGAAATTATTAAAAGTGAAGAAACTATTTCACTGCTGATTAAGTTAGCAACGAATGGTGGAAGGTCACATGGGGTAACTGGAAGATCTTTAGGGTCCCGGGGTATACATGACTATGCAAAGTCACCACCAGACCACTGTGGTCTCTCTCTACACAGACATCCTGTGGTTAGCTGAGTCAATAATTGAAGCTCCCAAAGCTTCTTCCCCGACAGCAATTGGCTTTAATAAAATTGTACTGACTATTGTGTGAAGAGTGAGACAGAAAAAGAGAATCAATGGAAGGGAATGCAGAGTTTTCACGGCACTGCCATTAACAGCAAACTACTACTGAGTACTTAGTATATGCATGGAAATATATTAAGACTTTTGGATAAAGAATATAAAATATAAGCCATATCTGTATGGAATTTTGTTCGTTTGTTTAGGAAATAATAATATGTAATCTTTCCCTCTCTCTTTCTCTCCATCTATCTCTGTCTCTCTATGTATATAAAATGCATACATATAAAACTTCAACAAATTAAAGCAGCAAATAGGAAAGATCCTAAAGTTGATTAAAAAAGTAATCATTCCAGAGTTATAGAGAACCCTACTTGCAGATGATAATATATACTTAAATTGTTTCTATGTTTTGTTTTAACTACATCCATGGTGGAGAAAACATCTTAGAGGCATGCTGATAAGAATGAAAAAAGCCATTCATACGAAGAATTTTCATTTTAAACTGATCCAAAATGAAATAAAGAACATTACGTGATACTTTTAGAATTTTAATTATTCTTTCATTAGTAAACAGTTCTAGTCATTCTTTTCTATAAAGTTGTGGTTATTAAATTACCTTTCATTAAGAAAAGATTCTGGATTTTGTACACATTTGTCTTACAGTTCACAAACTAGCCTTAAAATATCACAAGTTGGAATGTGGTTCTATTGTGTAGAAGACTTGTACACAGCTCACACGCCAGTGACATAAATGTCACGGTCAGACTCTTTTTAACTGATTCGCTAACATGCACTGAACTATTTACTGTAGCCATCCCACATGGCCGTAAAAGTTACTAAACACCTAATCTCAACGATTGTACTTTTCCTTTTACCGACAAGACATTTTAGACTGCACAATTTGAGTAGCCCTGATGTGATGTTCTCCTCCTCTCCTGTTCTCTGTTTCAGCTTCCTGTGTATTTCCTTCAGAATCTTCACCACAGTTTATCTTGCAATAATTATTTATACGTTAAATCATTCATAACAATTTTTTTCCATGAAGACACACCTTCATTAGAGCAAGGAAAAGTCTATCTTGTCACACTTGAGTTTTCAGCTCCTTGTGTAGGTGCCTTTTAAGCACATGAGAAGCTAAATGAATATTTGTTGAACAAATTAATTAGGTGTTAAAGGCACAGACTTCATCAACAAAAGATGACGATGGTGTGGAAGAAGTACAGAAGGGAAACTAATATTTATTGAGCCATTATTATAGGCCAAGCCTCATGATGGGCACTTGCCTTTATCTTTTTCATCCTCACACCAAACCTCTGAAGCAGATGTTCTCATCCCTAATTTGCAGATGAGGGAATTGGTCAGAAGGTCAAGAAACATGCACAAGGTCACATAGCTGGTATATGACAGAGTTGGGATTTGAAGTATTTTGGCTCCGACACTGACAGTATTTGCTAAGAGTCTGGGAAAGGGAGTAACTGATCACACACCTAGGAAAAGAAATAAGAAATATGAAGGAGGGACGTTTTTTTTGGGGGGGGAAGAAAATATGGTTCAGTTTTGGCAGGTTGAGTTCTTGATAAAATCATTTGCATATGAACCTGAAACTGGGGTGAAAATTCTGAGATGAAGATAAATACCTGAGAATGGAGTTGTTACGATGTCTCTAATTGACTTTATCACACCACATATATGGTGTGATATTTCATGAGATTATTAAGTTAAAAAGCAAGGTACTGCTTGTTTCTAATCAAGCTTGCATAGTCCAAGAGGAATAGCCCAGTCTCTACTCAAGAACCTTCTGCTCCAGAGGGAGCTCCTATTAGGACAAACACTTCTGTCATCCAGACCTTCATCAAAACCAACGCCTTGCTAATTCCTATAGAAATTGTCAGAAATGGGTTTTTGTTGGTCAAATGATTGCGTTTTTAACTCTTGCAATGACATGTTCTTTCAGTAAAAGTAAAGCTACTAAAAATGTCTTAACATTGTAACTTAATCATTTGTACCCTCCTCATATAAATCTGGAATTTTTTTTTTAAATGTGTTAAAAATACTCTCTTCCCATTCCTATGAGTTTCTGAACAGACAGTAAGAAACCAGCAAGGTCAGTAGCCTGTATGCACTCTTAGGGATAATGGCACAGTGTCAGCTATGAAATTAGGACTCTGATTGTCACATGCTGATAGCGGTGGCAGAATCACCACCTCTGGAATCTTGGTATTTCCTCCAGCCTGCAAAACAGGTTGCACAAATTGTTTCTTTTATTATGATATTCTAATAAACATTTAGATGGTAAGTAATTTCTATGTGTAGTGGAATTTAATCTGAGATTTGTTTCCATTGCTTCCTAATAGTAAAGTGGAGTGTATCTAACCCCCACCCTTTTCAAAGCTTCTGTGCCTAC
This sequence comes from Galagoides demidoff, assembly GCA_963574575.1. NCBI lineage: Eukaryota > Metazoa > Chordata > Mammalia > Primates > Galagidae > Galagoides > Galagoides demidoff. The sequence continues at coordinate 13,404 of CAUYQV010021033.1, forward strand.
AGAAGAATCGAGGAGTTGTGTTCAGGTCTGCTCGCCCTAAGAGTGGTCCACAGACAATTAGTAACTGAGATTAGAAAGAGTTTGAAGAACGAGAAGACCAGAGGACACCTACCTGAAGGTGATATCTAGAAATCCTAGAGAAAGGGCAGTTGGCAAAAAGATTAAAAAATAGTCCGAAGAAAGGGAGAAGGATAGCCAAAAATCAGTTGTCACCAAAACCAAAGGACTTAAAAGGTTAAGGATAAGAACAACAAGGAGTTTCAAATGTTCAAAAGTCTAGTAACTCCCAGACCACCAAAAAAAAAAAAAAGGGTAATTTTAACTATTAGTTACTGATAACTTCAACAGGAACTGAAATAGGAGAAAGGCAGAAGACAAGACTGAAGGCCGATTGCCGGACGTTGGATGGTGCGTGGGCTGTAAGGAGTGGAAATGAAAACGACTTGAGAAGTTTGGCTCTCGGGAGAAAAGGGAGAAGTGAGGTAAAATGAGGCATGCAGAATAGAAGTGGCTGCTGTTTACATTTTTCTTTGAAGATCAGAGAATCTTGAACACAAGGTGAATGTGCCTTTGAAAGAGAAGGTGATACATGGAGCAGGAACTGAAAGCAGAAGGAAGATGGGTCAAGAGGGCAGGTGGGGCAACCCGCCGAGAATGTGAAGGAAGCTGGAGGCAAGCCTGGGTTGAGAGGACTGGCCAGGCCATTCTGGTGGCTTCCAGGTCCATTGCGAGGACGGAGGGCGGAGAGGGGATGTCGAATGTGGTGAAATGTAGAGACGGGAAAAAAGCAGCCTGAATACAGGAACAGTTATTCTGGGGCCTGGAGATGAAAAAGCATTTCTTTGGAAAGTTGGATTCCTATCTACCTTCCTTTCATTCACACCGATTTCTGCCCTTTAAAAGAATGAAGAGAGACCACAATTAATGATTTGTTATCAGTAAGGATGTTATAAAAACAATTCCTAAAGAACACGTTTTCTTCCTAAACTATGTCTTCCCTTGGTTTTCCTGTGCATTCAGCTCCCAACCAAAGGGAATTATTAATGTATTGCTTGGTTTGTATCTTTCCAAAAGTGATAGAATGCTCAGTCTTTATAAGATCAGTGGTTAGAGCAATATAAACCCTGCTGAATCCTAACCATTTACATCTGGCTGTAATGATGCAGCTTTATTCCTCTAAAATTAATGTACAGAAAAACTGAGCATTTAAATTGGTTGGAAGTCATTACTATAGATTGCATAGAATTATACATTCTTACTCATTTGATCTGAAGAGAACTCAGAAAAAAACAGATTAAATCCCATTTTTAATTTTTTATTTACACTATTAAAATAAAGCAATCCTTTAAAAAACTGATATGTGTCTGGAATATTCTAGAATTTCATTCATGTCTATTATTTAAAAAGGGATTTGTGTTTCGACATAAAATAATATATAAAAGATCTTTGGGAAAGGATCTGAAATTTTTTTACTCCAGCCAAATAGTGCCATTAATACCTTCAAATTTTTTCTCTCTTCAAGGAGAGGCACTGTGTCCTTAGCTGTTACTTAGCATCCTGTTTATTCCTGACATCCTTACAAACCCCGAGGTATTGTCCTTCCCACATCACAGCCACAGGCACGTGTGTGAGGGCTGACATCCTGTATGGGAAGCATTTGAGTTTCTAACATCTCAACACTGTGTTCTGTGAATACGTGGGAGAATTCTTTCACGGGGAGTTCAAACAATTGGCCGTCACACCTTTTTGAAGTTCATAATACTCTTTCTGGTTTTCAAAGATTTTCACAACAAAGAAATAATCGAGGCTAGAATTTTCACACAACCATTTGACCTTACTTTGTTATATGTGGACAAAAACAATATCTGTTTTGTCCTAAATTAACATGTATACCACCTAATAGCCTTTACTGGGGATTGGAAGAAAAATGCAAAGGAAGGGGGAAAAAAAAAAAACACGGAGAAGAGATGATCTAATTTTATTGTTCTTCATTTCCTTCAAGGCCAGCGTCAAAATTCTTAAGTTCATTTAAGGGAAGAACAAGAAAAAGTGGATATAAATGTCCTTGGAAATGTTTTTACTAATACAAATGTCAGAAGTACCTCCCCAAACTACGTAGACACACACACTTTCTCAGATTTCCTACAGGGACTCTGCTGGAAGGATAAGTTGTCACTAACCCGTTCTTTTGATGCATAACAGAAGGGCTTAACTCCTTCAGCAAATTATCACTGATTTATAAAAGAGCTTGGGCTCCCCAACTAAGAAACTAAGTGAGACAGGGACTCTGATAATACACCTGCAGGCTTCTTTTCCAGAGTGGTTTTCTTCAGTTTATACAAAGTTCAATGGCAACTTCTCCCATCTCAGGACTGGGTCCTAGAAACAAGAAGCCGCAGATTGGCAAAGAGAGGAAATAAGTCATCGTTACGCTAAAATTAAAGTACCCATTCCTGCTTTACAGTTTATCAGATGCTTGGGCCGGATGCTGATTGTTTTAAAGCTGTCTAAACATAGTATATTTCCTAAAGGAACGTTAGCAAACCAATCACTGGCTTCTAGCGACAACTTCCTATATTTTATTAACACAGCAAAGACAAATGAGTAAACAGACGCAGTGCTAGGGAGTGTGAATTTCCCAGGAAAGTTATACGCATGAAAGAAAATGATTTATGCTTCTTACTGTAAATTATGAACTATTGGTCATAACAAAGTTTACCTAGTACTAAGTTCTAGGAAGTGAAGAAGACTACCCCTCCAGGGGTGAGGGCAAAATCACTTTTTTTCTAGTTCCTAAGATTATTTATGAATCAGTGAACAAAAATTTATGAGCTTGATCAAATAAATTTCAGAATTCACTCATTCTTTCAGAACCTCATCCATATCATTTCTTACACATACTTGTGGTCTTTCTTCCTGAGGACTAACTTTTAGGGATGGAAACTTGTCTAAGCCACTGTGTTTATTTTCTCAAGGTTGTTTTTATGCTATAAATTGAAAAGGCATCCGCTTTTCTGGATTGAGGGTTTTGCCTTTGGGGATTGCAACAACTTTGCTCTATGTTTTACCCCTTCATTTTTACGTTCCCTGTATTTGCAGCCTCTTCCTGTATAAAGAAGCCAAATAATTATTTGACGAAAATTTATTTTCAGCACACAACCAAAAGTCTTTTGAAGCGCTCAAAATAACACAGGAAACACTGAAGGGCTAATGGCTGGGACGCCCATGGTGATCCGGAAAATTAAACAAATCAGTGTCTGTAGTAAGGGCTCTTAAGATACTTTTAATACAATAGGAATCAGTCAACAGAGCAGGTAAACACAGCAATCTGGGATGTATTTTGGTAAATTGGAGAAGAATTTCAATAACGTGGGTCAGCAAAGAACCATTTAGCCTTTTGAATTTGTCTTGAGGAAACGGGTCTTTCAAAGTGCAGATTGTGCAATGGCCGCTGAGTCATTTAGGAAATTATGAGCCTGAGTACTGTAAGAAGCCATGGGGTCTAATAAATATTATGCTTTTCTACTTCCATCTCTTTCAACATATCGGCACGGTTTTCTTGGTTTGAAGGTCATCTAGCTGTCCTATGAGTGACCTTTGCTAATCTTTCCTTTGATTGATTTTAGTTTCCTTTTTTTAAAAAATTAATAATCCATGCAGAATGCTGTTGTTTTGTTCAGTTTGGTTTCTATGGCAGGATCTAATGAGACAGTAGTCATACAACTTAAAATTAAACAGTGTTGCCTTTCATTCATTTAGCCTGAATGCTAGTGTAAGTAAGCTACAAGTAGCTGTAAGAATCACTATAGTCAGAAGACTATCTTTTTCCTATAAGGGTACTTAATAGTCAAAGCATGATTTTTGAAGTATTGTTAATAGTTGGTAAGAGCTATATAAATTATATCTTATCCAGAAGACAAATGTTTTTAGTTTTTTGTTTTTTGAAACAAGGTCTCGCTCTGTCACCTGGGCTAAAGTATCATGGCCTTGCCCTAGCTCATAGCCCCCTCAAACTCCTGGATTCTAGTGATCCTCTTGCTTCAGCCTCCCAAGTAGCTGAGACTACAGGCACCAGCCACAGTGTCCAGCTAATATTTCTATTTTTTATAAGAGGGAGGAGTCTCACTTTGCTCAGGCTGGTCTGGAACACCTGAACTCAAGATCTTCCTGACTTGGTCTCCCAGAGTGCGAGGATTACAGGCATGAACCTCCATGCCCCACCAGGAGCCAAATGTTTTTAAATATTTTTAAAATGTTCTGGTGTGAGAAAAAGAGCCTGAAGTATAGGCAAAAAAGGAGTATAATGTCTATGAAGATGTTAAGATATAGTCCTTAGACCCCTTGGAAAATGCCTGCAACCTTAAAAAAGTATTAATAGTTTCTATCTGAATAATCTTTTATTTTAACTTGATTTTAGGCTAAAGTCTAATACTGAATAAGACAACTCAAAAAGGTCAGTTTTTAATATTCCTCATTTTCTTTGATTTGTAAATAATCTCAGCCTTTGATAACTAGGCTCTAAGTCCTTCATCTAGACCACTGTTTTTAACCTTTTTTATCTCATGGCACACTTGAAGGTATAGATAAACTTCCAAGGCGCACTTAAATTATGTTGATCAAGAAAAAAAGAATGATAATAAAAAAAGAACATACTTACTGTGCTTTGAACTTCTTACAAAAATAACTTAATGAATGACCTTTAAAATTTTTCACAGCACACCTAAGATCTTCTTACCGCACACCACTGTGCACCAACATGCTGGTTGAAAATCACTAATCCAAACTGTGGTGATATTGCTAAAAGCAAGTGGTTGATTCTTATACCTGCCTTACAAATGGCTATAAATTCAAATACCTTCTAAGTATATGCAATTATGTCATAACATAACAGCCACTTGATGATAGGTAATGCCTTAAAAATGTGCACCAAGGAAGTAAAAGACACTGTCTAGTCTTTGAGGAATTTCTAATCTCTTTGACATTAAAAAAAAAAAAATGAGCGGCTTTCATTGCCTCTTTCTCCTCTGACCAGCTCTTTTTTTTTTTCTTTTTTAGAGACAGAATCTCAAGCTATTTCCCTGGGTAGAGTGCCGTGGCGTTACAGCTCAGAGGAGCCTCTAACTCAGGCTCAAGCAATCCTCTTGCCTCAGTTTTTCTATTTTTAGTAGAGATGGGATCTTGTTTTTTACTCAGGCTGGTCTGAAACTCGTGAGCTCAAGCAATCCACCTGCCTCAGCCTCCCAGAACGTGCCTTACAGGAGTGAGTCACCGTGCCCGGTCAGCTCTGACCAGTTCTTACGTGTTGCTCATATTTACTTCTTTGCTCAGCATCTTCTGTGAGCATCGGGAACATTTTTCACCAAGACTAGCCCTCAGAGCTCCAACTAGGACACGTAAGCGAATGTGTCCGAAATCTTTATTTCTGGTCCCGAGTTCTTGCCAGACATTAGGGTAATGTTCTCCTGTGTTTGATGACTTGATCTGTACAGCGCACAAGCTCATCAAAACCTGCAAGTTGACCCGCATTCTCTATGCCCTCCAATCTGTGCTGGTAGCTCACAAAATCAGGAAATGGGGAGTTCTCCTGCTCACTCCCATTACGGCATTAAGAGCTGTCTGGTCTCCCTCCAAATATCCCTGTATTGCTGGTTTCAGAAAGCTATTAATCAACTTTCATTTTAACTACTGGAGTGACCTTACCTACAGGTCTCCTGGTTCTAGTACCACCCTCTCCTCTCTCATTTTATCTTTATATATCATCCAAGTTATTTTTCTAAAATCCATAGATGTTCTCTTATGGAACTCTCATGGGTAAAACCTTTAATGGCTCCTGTGTGCCCACAGAATACTTTCCAAAGTTTGTGCCATACTCCAAAGTCTCTTTTCTGCCTAGCAACAGTTTCTATTTCCAGTCATTTTTCCTATTCTGTCTTTTCCCACAGGCTATCTCTGCTTCCATTCTACAGAATCTCACATGAGAATTATGCAAAGCTTTATAAAAATGCAAATTCTACAACCCTTGAACCATAATCTCTTTAGTAGAGCTTGGGAGCCCCTCATTTTCACTATTAACCAGCTCTAGAATGCTTTTCAGGGATTAACTTTCTTCTTTTTTGTCTTTCTGGTAACATTTTCACTAATTCCTTAAGATATTGTTCAAATATTCTCTTCTCAAGGTTTTATTTTCTGCATACCCCACAGGGTAGAAATCACTCCAGAATCATTCTATTTATGGCATTCGAAATATTATCCAAGTACATAGATTTATAAATTATTTTTGTTAAACCATTCCTTTCTTACTCCTTTCTTTTTTGTGATTCCCTTTGGTATTTATCACTGTCAGGTATATTATACATTGTAATTACTTATTTCCTTATGTCTGTCTCCCCCAGGAGAAGGTACATTCCAGTGGACAGAGATTTTTTTTTCCAACTTTTCTTTTCTTTTTTCTACAACTCTCTATTCAATCAGAAATGTCAAACATGCAAAAATGTTTAAAGAATTGTACAATGAACCGTCTTAAGAAGCCTCACCACCAAGAGTCAATGATTGTTGTTAGGTTGCCATTTATGTGCTTTGTTGAACTCTCCAGAAATAGATACAGCCACACACTTTATAATTGTGTAAAATAAATTCAAATACCTCCTAAGTATATGCAATTATATCACAACTACAGCCACTTGATCACAAAGGAGAACCCATAAAAGATTTTAAAAGGTGTAATTTGAACGCATTTTCCCTGTTAAAGAAGTCTATATATCGTAGGGAAAAAAAATATTTTTTCTAAATCATTTGATCAAAAGTTGTTTACATCTTGAGACTTACTTGTTCTCTAAATATCTTAGCCTGCATAGCCTAGGAATAACGTTTCTTATATAACCATGAAATGATCACACTGAGAAAATCAAAATAACCTCCTATCAGCTGACCTCAATACATTATCAAAATTTCCTAAGATTTTTGGCTTTTCCTCACTGCTATATTCCCAACAGCCCAAACAGTCTCTGGCATATAGTCATCAACAAATAATTTTTAAATTAGTCTGTCTGTCTCTCTAATTAAACTGATTTTCTTAAAAGCATAACCTATGATTCACTTCTTTCTCCTGCCTTTCTAGCATGGTGCCTGGAATATGGTGGAAGCTTCATTAAATTTAGAATTATACATTAAATGTATAATTTAACTGAAAGAAAGAGCACATTGTATTAATGATAGTTATAAGAATTGAAGTGACATGGGGTACAATCAGAAAGGAAATAATTCAGGGGGAAAAAAAGACAGCTAATATGCTTAAGGAGAGTTTGCATACCAGTCTTAAAGGAAATGGTGTCACACAGCATAGCAAAGAGGAAATCTCTGCTCCCCAGACACAGATAATCCTTTCTGCCCTTAGGCAGTTATGTTACAAATATCTTAGTCACAAACGAGAACCTGCGAGAGAGAAAAGAAGGCTTAGTTTCCGCCACTATGTTGAAGGCGGTGACTCAAGACCATGCCATAGAATTAACAAATAACTAGCATTGTCACGGACAAGAGATGGTAAAATATTCCTATCCGACTATAAGTTTTGGTTTTCATTTTTAATTGATTTCTTTATAATATCCACTTACAAAAGCTTTCTTTCTTCTGCTGTTGTGGACCTGAACTAAGGTGCAGAAACTCTAGAATGCAACTCTGGTCCTGCCTGCAGAAAGCTACGTCGCTTTCCGTCATCACTGGTCTGGTTCTTGGTGTCTTCTTTAAAATGCTCGACCACTTAATCCAGTAATCCCACTACTGCGTATTTACCCAAAGAAAACGAAGTCATTATATCAAAATGTCACCTGTACTGGAATGTTTATTGCAGTACAATTCACAATTGCAAAGATGTGGAAACAACCTAAGTGCCCCTGAATCATGAATAAATTAACAAAATATGGTATGTGGGTGCCATGGAATACTATTCAGCCACAAAGTAGGATGACTTGATGCTGTTTGCAACAATTTGTGTGAATCTGGAAACCATTATCACAAATAAACACCACACGTACTGACTACTAAACTGGAACTAACTGAAGAGTGTTCACGTGCTTAGAGGGAAGGAAAACGTAACAGAAATCAAAGCAGCACGGGGTAGAGGGAGAAGAGGGTGGGCAGAAACTTGCATAGGGAAGTTACTATCTGAATGAATACTATCTGAGCAATGGGCATGCTTACAACCATGATTCAAGCATTATAAAAATGATCCATGTCACCAAAAATATATGCACCCCTGTAATACTTTGAAATTAAAAAAATAACAATAATGAACCTGGCTCAGAGCTGGTAGCTCAGTGGTTAGGGCACCAGCCACCTGCACCAGGGCTGGAGGGTTTGAACCCAGCCAGGGTCTGCTAAACAACATGACAACAATAACAACAACAACAACAAAAAATAGCTGGGCATGTGGCAGGCACCTGTAGTCCGAGCAACTGGGAGGCTGAGGCAAGAGAATCACTTAAGTCTAAGAGTTTGAGGTTGCTGTGAACTGTGACAGCACAGCACTCTATCCAGAGTGACATAAGGAAACTCTGTCTCAAAATAATAATAATAATAATGATGATAATAATGAACTTAAGGCAAAATTCTGCAGTGCAAAAATAGAATTAAGCTTTATGGGAAAAAAATAAAATGTTCCATGTTATAGACATATAAATTCTGTAACATTAAGTAAAAAGTACAAAGATTTCTATATCAAATAATAAAAATTAATAAATTTAGAAAACTTAAGAAAGCAAAAAGCTGAATTGTAAACTGTTTATGAACTACTAACTAAAAATATGAAATATATTTATAACATACAATAGGACCTGCATAATTGACCACCTCTCTGTATTGACCACCTCCTTAAGTTGACCTAGTTTTCATAGACCAAGCATGCACCACACGTACATAGCAGTAGACAGACCTAGTTCCTTATGTTGACCACCCAGCCTAATTTTCACGTGGACATAGAGTAAATTTACATGTTAGGTGTCTGTTAAGGCACAAAGGACAGCAAAGCTGAGGAAGAGAAGCTGAGGGGGACAACTCTCTATGGAAGTGTTTCTGCCTCTCATCTCCCCAGTGGGAGCTGACAAATGGCTGCCAACTATGCCCCATCTTCCTGGAATTGAAGCTGCCCAACATAAACCAAGAACCTTGCCCATCAGTATTCAGGTGGACATGGACAACTGTGGTGAGAGAAGAGACAAACTACAGCGGAGCCTGTGTATGGAAAGGACAGCTAAAATCAGAGAATTTTGAGCCTACTGATTACTCATGCTTGTTGCTGGTTTGGCCATTTCATTAACTTCACAGAGATACACATTTGAAACAACTTAAGCAATTGGATTTAAACAATTGAACTTTGATATTCCATCTGTTTTATGATGGAGTTCTGCTGTAGTCTATCATGGCTTTTAAAAAATATTTTGAACTATAAAGCATAAGGAATTCATTTTGGTGTGAAGTATGAAGTCTGTGTGAACCTGACCTTTTTCAAACAAACACCAAATGTTTCCAGTGTAATTTATACCTAAGAAATAATGTTTCCCATTGATACAAAATCTCACCATTATCACCTACTGCATATCTGTAAAATATGTTAGATATATATGTATATATTTATTGATATACATTTTTCTGGACTCTTTTATCCATTGGTATGTCTAATCAAGTAATTTTCACATTCTTTTATCTTTTGTAACTTTATAATATATTCTAATATCTCGCTGAACTATTAACAACCCCTTCAATATTAACTCTATATATTTTTCCCTATTATTTTCTGGCTGTTTACATATTTTTCAGTAAACTTGAGAATTTTGTTTTCTAGTGTAAATCCTAGTTTTTTATTTGAATCATAATAAAGTTGTGAATCATAACTTAGTGCAACATACTGATGTCGTTTTATTATCTAAGTACTGATTTGTTTTCCTATGTGTTAATTACTTGGTGGTCCCTTGAAAGTGATTTAAAATTTTTTTATATCAACCTTTTATATATCACATACATTTTATGCCTAGGTATTTAATCTTTTGCAATGGTTTCAAGTGTATTTTGTAATTGGTTGTTGTCTGAATGACAACTGTTGATTTGGGTCTGGAAAACTTACTAAACTTCCTTCTTTCTTTTAAAGGCTTTTGTGTTTCTTTAACAATTTTCTTGAAATCCAGATAGACAATCAAATTATCTACAATACTGGTAACTTTATCTCCTCCTTTACAATATTTATACATTCATGTTTTTCCTTTTGTCTGATAGGCTAGGACATCCAGTTCAATTTAAAATAATGGTGATTAAAGTGGAAATCCTGACTTTAATGAAACTAGTCCTAAGGGGTCACCATTAAGCATAGGCATTAGTATTGAAGATGATATATTTTTATTATGTCACAAAAGCATCCATCTTTTTCTATTTTTAATTTTTTTGTCAAAAATGAAATTTGTTATAAAATATCTTTTATTTATAAAAATATTGACAGTGCTTTTTAGCTTTTCTAGAATTAGTTTTGGTAAATTGTATTTTTTCCCAAATTATCACTTTCATCTAGATTTTCAGATGTATTTGCATGCAATTGTGAATTGGAAAAAGTAATCTCATAGGATTGCTTTTATTTCCTTTTTATTTGTGATTACCTTCTACTTATGTCTTATTTGCAGTAAATATGCTTTTCTTCTTATTTATTGAATTAGATACCTGTATATCTACTCTATTATTCCTAAAGAATTAATAAATCAATTTTTATTTATGTATCAATTCTGATTCCTAATCCCAAAGTCCACCCCTCATTCTTCACTTTTTATTTTGCATTAACTTCTCTATTATGCTTTCTGAGGATTTGATTTGCTGCTTTCCTAGGCTGTAATGTCCTCTTTTCTTTGTTCCTGTTGAAATTCTACTCCCATTTCTGCCTCTTGACTCAGACAATTCCTTCTCTGACCCCTTCATCAGAGGCAGTCATGCCTCATGGTTATATACATCTGTGCCCATTTACACTCCAAGGTCTTTCATACTTTAGCTAAATTTTCTCCAGTTACTTGAGGGAAAGGGCTATATCTTACTTCCCTAACACATTACTTTATAATATAATAGACCTCAAAAAATGTAATAGACCTCAAAAAATGTTCAAAAAATGTAATATAATAGATCTCAAAAAATTTTCAATAGATCACAAAATGAATCAGAAATATAATAATCTCAATTAGTATGTATGATGCTTACCTTTCTTCATTCATTGTTTCAAACTACGTCTAGACACTTTATGTGGCTTAAAATTTAGCGAAATGGATTGGAGCCAATAGACCGTGAAAATAATTGTTCTGATAGAAGAAATTCTTCAGCTTGTGAATCAGTGACTTCCCAATATATCTTCCTACTTTTGAAAAAAATTGAACTAAATTTATTCTGTTTTATAGAAAAAAATGTCAAACCCTGGACCTGCTTTTTCAAAGTGAACTGAATTTTATCAGACTATTTCTCAACAAATAAAGTATTTTTAATCATGAACTCTCTTTAGATTAATATTCTTTAAAGATTTGTTTATATTTAAGGCCATTCTTTGCTTTAAGTGAGTCAGAAAGCACTACCACCACCTATAAAATGTGTTTTGTAAAAAATTCTTTGTCCCCAGTATACCTGTTTTTTTTTTTTTTTTTGTAGTTTTTGGCTGGGGCTAGATTTGAACCCGCCACCTCCCACCTATAGGGCCAGTGCCCTACTCCTTTGAGCCACAGGTGCCACCCACCAATATACCTTTTTTATTGAGCCCCCAAATCTAGTTTGAGATGCATTCCTTTCACTAACAGTTACTTTTATGCCTCAAAATGGAAAGGTTTTGAAAAACAACACACATTACCAACTAATCAAAAATAAATAGATCATCTCCTTTATATTTTTATACTTCGTGCTTTGAAGATTAAATTTATTGGACTATTTCCATAAAGCCTTTCCTTAGCTGTGTCTTAAGAAAGGACAATTAAGCAATAGATTGAGTGAACGAGATTGGGAAAGGGAAGGCTGAGGGCATGATAAGTTTTCTTATCCCATAGATTTGCTCATAGATATCATCATTTTTACCCTATGGACCAAGTAGTTTTAATGTAAAGTCCAGAGCATGGTATGTACACTCATACACTACTACAGCATCTATTTATTCAAATTACTAAATACTCCCCCAGCACAGTGGCTCATGCATGTAACCCCAGCCCTTCCTGAGGCTGAGGTGACAGGATTACATGAGGTGGGGAATCTGAGGCTGCAGCAAGCTATAATGACACTACTGTACTCCAAATTGGGGAACAAGTGAGAAACTGTCTCAAAACAAATAAACAAAACCCAAATTAATAAATATGTATTAAACGTGCACTGTGTGCCAGGCACTATTGCTATAGGTGATTGAGATACATCAGTGAACCAAACATATTTTTATTCTTGTCCTGTTGGAGTTTATATTCTGCTGAGAAAAGTCAAGTAATAAACAATAATAACAATAAGCAATTATATAAGTTTGGGGGGAAGGGGTATAAGTGCTAAGATAAAATAGGGCAATTTGGGCAGTGCCTGTAATACAGTGGGTAGGGCGCCAGCCACATATGCTTAGGCTGGTGGGTTCAAACTGGCCTGACCAGCTAAAACAACAATAACAACTGCAACAACAACAAAAAAGTAGCTGGCTGTTGTGGCAGGAACCTGTAGTCCTAGCTACTTGGGAGGCTTGAGGCAAGAGAATCACTTAAGCCCAAGAGTTTGAGGTTCTGTCAGCTGTGACGCTATAGCTCTCTACCCCAGGGTGACAGCTTGAGACTCTGTCTAAAGAAAAAAAAGAGCAATTTAAGGGAAAGATCAAGAGTGCCAGAAATGGGGCAGGTTGTAATTTTCGGTGAAATAGTCAAGTAAGGCTCATTAAGCAAGCACATTTGTACAAAGGCTTATGTGTTAAGGAAACTGGCTGTGCAACTATTTGGTGAAAATGGTGTTTTCCGTGGACACTCGAAACAACCAGTCTGAAAGCACTAAGATGGGGACATGGTTGACATTTTCAAGGAGCACAAGAGGACCCAGTGCGGTTGGAAATGAAAAAAGCAAGGTAGAGAGTCGAGAAAGGAGATGAGATCAAAGAGATACTGGGGGGTAGGGGTGGACGGGATGAGCCTACAGATAGTGCCTTTTTTACTCTGAATGAGATGTGGAACCATTGGAGAGCTTTAAGCAGAGGACTAAAACAGTATGTTTTCTGATCACTTTGACTATGAAGACCATGTTAGCTATAATAAGGCAAGGGTAGCCCAGAAGGACCAGGTAGAAAACCATGCAATAATCTAGGTGAAGATGATGGGTTTTGACCTAGGGTAGAACAGGATGTGTTAAGATGTGATCAGGCATATTTTGAAGGCAGAGCCAACAGGATTGGCTGATGAAGTAGGTGTGGGCTATGAAAGAGAGAGCAGAAAAAAGATTGACTCCCAAACTTTTGACCAGAAATCATCATCAAATACAGGGTAAAGACTACAGGTGGAAAAGTTTAAGGGGAGAAAACCAAAAGTTCCATTTTAGACGTTTGAGTTTGAGATGTCTATTAGCCCTCTAAACCAGTGGTTCTCAACCTTCCTAATGCTGCAACCATTTAATACAGTTCCTCATGTTGTGGTGACCCCCAACCATAAAGTTATTTTATGGTAATTTATATAGTAGCAACAAAAATACTATACTCCATATAGTAGCAATGAAAATAATTTTATGGTTGGGAGTCACCACAACATGAGCAACTGTATTAAAGGGTGGTAGCATTAGGAAGGTTGAGAACCGCAGACCTAAACAAAGGTTTTCAGAGGGCAATTTGGTACATAACTCTGAAGGTCTCAAGAAAGGTCTTGGCTAGAGATAAAAATATGGACATTTATGGCATAGAGATAGAATTTAAATCCCTAAGACTGGTTGAGATCACCAAGGGAGGGAATATAAATGGGAAGAAGCAAAAGAGCTAAACTTCAGGGCACTTCAACATTAAATATTTGGAGAGAAAAGGAGAACCAGCAAGAGGAAACCCAAGAAGCAGCAACCAGTGGTGTGGGAAGAAAAGAGGAGTGTGTCACGTACTCAAAGCCAAGAGGCATATCTAGAAGGAAGACAGCCCTCATTGTGTCAAATGCAGCCAACGTGTCACGTAAGATGACTCCTGAGAATGGGGCACAACATTTAGTACACGTATGTTATTGGTGACTACAATAACAGGGATGTCTTCATGATGGAGAGAAGGAGGTCTTAGAAGATAGAGGGTGACACTGGGCATAGAAAACTATTTCAAAGAAGTAGATACATTAGTAGTCTGTTTTGCCAGCCCCAAAGAGATCTCAGACTTGCCTACGGTCATACAGTGGCCAGCAGAGTGGGTTTGTTTGAATACAGAATCTTTTCTGTCCAACACTATCCTGCACTGCCTGGCATCTGGCCTCCTCCCAGATATAATAAATCAACAAAAGAAGAAACAAAAACTAGAAGTGGCCGTATGGTGCTTGTCTGCTGTGTTTTTCCACCAAGAATTCAGATCAGCGTTCCTACAACTTTCCACAGTGTCAGTTTTCCTCTCCCTATCTAGTTCCATCTTCTCTGTGGCCTTCTGGTCACCTCACTTGCGTAACCATTTATCCTCACTCATCTGATTCTCTCCTCTTGAAGAAAAAGAATAAACAACTTCGTGATTGCCTTTCTGTCCAAATGTCCATATTCACTGGTTCCATTTCACTGGATCCATGTTTTAGTTCCCCTTTCCTGGTGATCAATGTCATCAGTCCATTTCCTTCTCCCAGGAGCCTTTGTCTGCTAAGACCTATAATACATCCACCCCTCTTGGCACAGAATGCAGGTTTGAGGAAAAAGAAAAGAACAAAAAGCACATAAGAATAAGTCCACCCATCATCTTGGTTGAGCGGTACCTCAGGTAGCTGAAAAACAGAGTGAATAATCTCGTGTGCATGTGTATGTGGAGAGGGGAAGGAGATGGTAGGCAAATAGGGAATCATGGGGGGAATAAAAACTCCAGAGTGAGTTGATTTCTGGTAATATCCCTGGCACGGTAGGTGTAAAATGTATCCAAGGGGAAAACAAGCAAGGTAATTCATAGGATACCAAAGAGAAGACTTGGAAAATAAAGTTTTATACTAAAAGGCCTAGAGGATATTCAAAATGGGAAGGGAGAGTGAGTCTGATAACCACAGACTTGGGTCACTGATGTGGCAGGGAAGATAGTAAGAGTGAGCCCACGAGTCCTGATGACTTGGCATAAAGTGCCTGACTTCTACTTTCTTCTTAGGGCGTTTCCAATTGGCTGTGGCTTACTTGTTATATAAAGTACTCCAAGAACTCTCCCTCAGATGGGAAACTCATAGTCACAATGACAAGCTCAATAGAAACAGAGCTACTGTTGTACAAGGCACTCTGTTCTGAATCACCCAAAGCACTGACTTCTTCACAGGTACCATAATCCTTATTGATGTGACCACACCAGTCAATACTATGCATCTTTGCAATTCAATAGTTTGTCTATGACTGATTTATGATTTTTTTTTCAGCCCGTTTTTGCATTCACCAAGCTCTTCCCTGTGTATTGCCAGACCTATCTCAAGGAAAGCCCATGACTCACCATCTGCAGTTCTGAATAACGCTCTGAAGTTATGTGAATTATTCTTAATTTGGTACTTTCCAGTTATCAGTGTAAGCCCTGCCTGCTGAGAGCTTTGTTTTGTTTTCCTGCCTAGCACTTGTAACTCCCTTAATTGGTACTTGATAACTTCCAGAGTGAGTTACAAGTTATAAGAGGCAGTGAAAGTTGGCCCAATGGCAAACAAAAAGAACAAAACAAGCCCTGAAAAGAAACTACATTGTGAATGACATTAATACTCACAAAAGTAAGAGATTTTGTAGATAATAATTTTCTTGTTTGCTTCATTGTAAAGCAATTAACTCCACCTTCTCCTCATAGATTATAAATGAAGGTGATAATCTTAGAAAACCTGATGGACAAGGGAAGGGGAGGAGGAGAATTTATTCTCAAAAGGAACAGAAATTTGAGAGAATTTATTCTCTCAAAGTAACAGAAAAAGCTTTGTCCATCCATAACTACATGTGTTTCTGAAAGTAAGTTAATGCAGCACAAAGGGAAAATTATATTAAATAAGAGGATAAATACAAGTGGATCAGTGTCCCAGACAAAAAATAATCTGAGGTTGTGGCATCATTGTATGTCCTGCCACAGTATGGCATTTAAAGCTTTTGGGAACTAACAGCATCTGAGAACCAGAGAAAGGTGCCTGGAACCTCTCTGAGTTAGAAAACATTCAGACAATGACCAAGAAATTCACTTCCTTTTTTTTTTTCTGTCTTTATAGCTCTCCTCCCATTTAACCTTCACAAATTTTCTGTAATCCATTTTTTTAGAATGTTTAATTTTGCTAAATGTTTCATGGAGATTTTCAAATTTTTAAATCCTTTTAAATTGTAGGAATTTTATGGTCTCTGACTCATTCGTGTTAGTTTTAGTCACAGTTAATACTTTATTATTCATCCCAGTGGATAATCTAGAATTAATTTTTATTTCATGATGTAATGTAATATCCTTCTTCTCAAGAAAGTTCATCTACTTTGGGTAATTATTTAAATTAAATAGTTACCATAACTTTGTTTCCTTTGTGGTTGTGAACCTCTCCCCCTAAAACAAAATTGTTGTCTTTTTTTGTAGTCAAACATGATTTGAGTATTAGTTTTTTCCTTTTCTCAAGTGTGTATACAATTTTGGGCACCACCTGTGGGTGTGTATATACTCTTTACTATTGATTAGGACACAAACTCAAGTGACATTATGTTGTAGATTTTGTGTGGTAGAGATGCAGACAATTTCTATGTGGTTGAAATTATAAACTAGAAGACTAAGGAATTTTTGTCATTGAGGATGTTAACCACATTTTTATCTCACCTAGAAATCCAGCCATTTTTTTCTTCAGTGCATAGCAATGCCCCAATTAATAAGTGAAATAAACATTTGACATACACTATTCTTGATTTGTATAATAATCATGCATTCTAATGTTCTTAAAAATTATTCTTGGGAATGTGCTTGTTCTCACTCAGCTTCCATGAGTTGATCATGAAAGAAAAAACAGGCTCAATGCCTGTAGCTCAGCAGCTAAGGCACCAGCCACATACACCAGAGCTGATGGGTTTGAATCCAGCCTGGGCCACCAAAAAAGAGCAACTAGAACAAAAAAAATACCCAAGGGTTGTGGCGGGTAACTGTAGTCCCAGCTACTTGGGAGGATGAGGCAAGAGAATCACATAGGGCCAAAGAGTTTAAAGTTGCTGTGAGCTGTGATGCCATAGCACTCCACCAAGGTCAACAAACTGAGACTATGCCTCAAAAAAAAAGAAGGAAGGAAGAAAAGAAAGAAAGAAAGAAAGAAAGAAAGAAAGAAAGAAAGAAAGAAAGAAAGAAAGAAAGAAAGAAAGAAAACAGAAAAGCTATTATATAGCTAATTATTGATAGCTAATTATTATAATTATAATCATAATTATAGCTAATTATTAATTCCTGAGGGGCACCTAATCACAGGTCACAAAGTTTAGTAAAGTCTAAAAATCAAACTATCCAGTGTTTCACTATGAAAAAAAGATCATATTAGCCCCAGACTCTACTAACAGAAAAGTGGAGGTGGAAGGAGAGCCATCATTTCATCTTTCCCTGACAAGTTGAAAATGAAACACCTACAATGGGGCACTTTAAGACAAAAACAAAGAAATGACTGCGTATTTATGAAATCAAAACATCAACAATTTCTGTAAATAGTCATTAAATCAAGAGTAAAACTCAACTCTGGTGAGAATGGGTCACTTCAAGAAGTACCTTTATTCTGTTTTCAGCTTTTCTTTTGTTTTTGTCTAATTGGGTTTCGGTTTTTTTTTTTTTTTATTGTTGTTGTTATTGTTTTTGGTTTTGGTGCTTTTTTTGAGACAGAGTCTTGCTCTATCCCCCCGCTAGAGTGCAGTGCCATCATCACAGTTCATTGCAACCTCAAACTCCTGAGCTCAAGGGATGCTACTTCCTCAGCTTCCACTGGGCCCCTCTCCTCAACTAGGGGCACAACACTACAACTGGCTAATTTTTCTATTTTTGAGCTTTTGCTCAGCTGGCCTCAAACTCCTGCCCTCAAACAATCCTCCTGCATCAACCTCTGAGAAGGTATTAGGGCTTTTGCTCTTGATTTTGGAATGATTAAGAGCCATATAGAAAAAAAAAAAACTCTAATAATTAGAATCACGCTTCTCTGTGAAGATAGGAGAATTCCATGTTTTTATTAACCAGTAAAGCCAGGAAAGATCTTTAGCTTTAGCTAACAGAAGAATGTTTCCTATTAACTTAAAAGTTGATGCCAAAGAAAGGCAAAGAATAAATGAGATGAAATATATATGGGCCAGAAAATAAAAGTTGAAATCACCTCTAAGTTCTGTAAGTCAAGAGAAGCCACAGAGGCTCTTGGCATTGAATACAGAGGCCAAGATGCTCTTGGCATTGACTACAGGGGGAAACTGGGAATTGCCTAGATTGGGAAGATAAGGTTAACAAGTTTCTGTGCTTTGTTGTTATTATTTTACCTGTTTATCATTTTTTAGTTATTATTTAACCTATTTGCTGTTATAAAGGGAATGTTTTAATATTAAGAGGCCCAATTTAGCAACACTCACTTATCACTATCAAAATTATTGGTGGCTAAAGAAATTATTACCTAGTGCCTACTAATAAAGCGAAACTATAAAATGACCACATATATTAACAAGTCTTTCCATATTACAGAATACTAGGACAAAACATTTGATTTTACAAATCACTATTCTCATTTTGGAGTCAGCGGTTAGCACTAGAATAAACATTGTGTATTTATAGAATTTTATAGACTTTAAATTTCATTTTAAGTAACTCCATATTAGATAGTGAATAAGTTATGACATTTATGGAGAAATAGTTTATGTACTTTGCCAATGGGGTTAAATGTTAAATTATTGCCTTAAAAGATACGTAATTAAATTTAAGTACGTCCTCTGATTTTGAAGTCATCAGTTTTGGATTTTAGCTCCTATGGGCAATGAAAAAACAAAGATAACAGTTGTAAGTCTTTTAAATAAACGGTTTGCTAAGCGGACTTGACATGTTTAAAGATGGTCTCTCCACTTCCATGAATCAAGTGTTTATATGAAGACTAGCAACTTCTCCATGCATCACACCCCAGGTAATCCATTACCAGCTATTCCCTGAGCACTTCACTTGTGTTCCCTGGTCTCATTGCATCCTCTGCCAAAACCTGCTCTAACTTTCAATGTCCATAAATTCATTTTTACCAGTGCAGAAAACCATCTTCAAAAACCGTCAGCAGATTGTCCTCACATTGCTTTGGCCAGAATTGGACTCTATGTTCATATCTGAAACAGGTGAGGGGTTAGCTACTCTCACTTGCTATTCGCCACTCCTCAAGGACAGGGTGAAAAGGAAAGCAGATACCTGAACAAAATTAAGGTTTCACTTGGAAGGAGAAAGGAGACAAGGCTGTTGAGTAAGGATCTATTGGTATCTATCATTTATTTATTTATTTATTTATTTATTTATTTATTTATTTGCAGTTTTTAGCCGGGGCTGGGTTTGAACCTGCCACCTCTGGTATATGGGACGGATGCCCTGCTCCTTTGAGCCACAGGTGCCGCCCCATTTATTTAATTTGATTTGATTTCCTCTCCCTGATCACAGTATCACTTGGGACTGGACCCATCACCCAAGCTTAGATAATATGAGTTATTTTCTAGGATCTTTGAACTTGGAGCTAGAGGATGGAATTGTTTAGCATTAAAAATAGTGATCATTAGGAAAAAGTCCAAGAGGAAAGTTGAAGAGCAGAAGTCCTGGCAACAACTTGTCATTGGCGACAGTTGTGTTTTAGATCCTCATGCAACTCTCCCCTTGCCATGGCTCAGTAATGTAACCTAACAAAGACTTCAGGTGTCTTTGCCAAAGCTTGCTTGCGTGGGGCTTATGCCACTTGGACATACAGAAGTGTTCAGTTGTAAAGCAGTGCCTTTGGTCATCTTCTCTGCTCCTCTGTGATAGCCCATTACCCAAGCATCCCTCTTCTGATAAAACAGTAGGCTGTGGACAGAGACTAATTTCCTCTCTCCACTCTCAGCTCTGGAGACAGGCCCTGATTGCTCTCAGCTGATCAGCACATCCCCATCTCTTGACCTAGTGACTGGATCAGGATAAGCCTAAGTCAGTGTGAGTCACACTGAGGACTTTTGCTCAACTTCTGAAAGTGGAAAAATTTCTGGTGACATGACTTACCCTCTGGTCAAACCAGAACAAAGCCACATCTGCAGTCTGAGTCCTTCTAAATTTCAATCCCAATTCTGTTACTTAACTTCTCTATGCCTTGCTTTCTGCATCCCCCAAATGGAGATATCAGAGAGTTTTTGTGAGTGAAATGAATT
Organism: Galagoides demidoff; assembly: GCA_963574575.1. Taxonomy (NCBI): domain Eukaryota; kingdom Metazoa; phylum Chordata; class Mammalia; order Primates; family Galagidae; genus Galagoides; species Galagoides demidoff. The sequence goes on from CAUYQV010021033.1 coordinate 33,924, forward strand.
AATCTGTGCTAAATAATCAGAACAATGCTTCACATACATGTAGTGCTCAATAAATGCTACCTATTTCTATTCTTAAACCCACCTAGATTATCAGTAATTGAGTGAATATTCCTTTTTACTTAAGCCAGTTTGTGCTAGAATTTTTGTTTCCTGTAATGAAAAAATCCTAACTGGTACAGATCACATAGAAAGGATAGGGAATTAATCTCTTTTCTTCCACCTACAGCCACATATGTAAATCCTACATGTCATGTTGCCCAGAGGAAGGGCAGGGTTCAGTTAAGACATAGGCAGGATACAGTCAGGGGCATTAAACCCACCTTCTTCATGGAGCACTGTCCTTCCTCTAGCAACTCTGCCAAGCTGGGCACTGCTTATGTGCCAAGGGTGAACAGAATGACCTGGAAGCCAAGCACAGTGGCTCATGCCTGTAATCCCAGCACTCTGAGAGGCCCAGTGGGTGGACTTCTAGAGCTCAGGAGATTGAGACTAGCCTGAGAAAGAATGAGAACCTATCTCTATTTAAAAAAAAATAAAAAGTAGAAAAAACTAGCCAGGTGTGGTGGCAAACACCTGTAGTTCTAGCTACTCGGGAGGCTGAGGCAAGAGGATTGCTCAAGCCTAAGAGTTTGAACTATGATGCCACAGCATTCTACCCAGAGAGACAGAGTGAAACTGTCTCCAAAAAAAGGAATTGCCTGGAGCCCCAAAGTACAAGTTATTGGAACTTACCCCCAGATTTTGGATTAATCAAGTGTGATGATTAATTTTTACATGTCAATTTGAATGGGGCTATGCAGGTGCCCAGATTAAACATTGATTCTTACTGTGTCTGGGAGAGTGTTTCTAGATGACAGTTAGCATTTGAATCAGTGAATGCAGTAAATGGCCCTCACCCCTGTGCTTGGGCATCATGTAATTTGCTGAGGGCCTGAACAGAACAAAAGGTTCTATTCAGAATTTCCCCTTTTTTTCTATCTCAATGTTTGACCTAGGACATCTCACTTCATCTTCTACTACCCCTGAAGTTGGATTTATACCATTGATGCCCCTAGTTCACCAGTGGCTGTCCTGGGTCTCAAGTGTGCAAATAGCAGATTATAGAAGTTCTCCGCCTCCATAATATCATAAGCCAACTCCTTGCAACAAATCTCCATGTGTATATGTGTGTGTGTGTGTGTGTGTGTGTGTGTGCGTGTGTGTGTGTAAGACTAATACAGCAAGTCTGGGGTGATTCCCACAAATTAGCATTTCTAACAAGTTCTCAGGTGATGCTGACATGCCCATGTGCTGGTCCCTAGACCACATAAGAACCACTGTTGCGAGGCATAGAATCCTGCCTAGAGAGTATGGTGGAGCATAAAGATGCCTCTCCTCTGGAATTCTGAGTAAACCACAAAGGAGTTTGCTGAAGAGGAAAGAATTGGGTGAATTATTGATCATTATGTATCAAATCTGCTTTCTTAGTATTTGGTTAACTCATGTTTTATGGACCTTCCTATTCATTCATTTCTCCCTTAAACCAACTGTAAAATGTTTAAAACTCAGTACAGCAGTCCATCTGTTCTTAGAGTCCATTAAGTTAATAGAATTCATGAGAGCTACTATGATAGAGCAGGAAAATGATTGTACTCAGTATTTTTCTGCACTGATTTTAATCATGCTTAATACAACAAATAAATAAATATTTCACAGTGAAAAAAACATGTAAATATATATAAAGTGTAGAATATATATATTCTACATGCTTAATATGACAAATAAATAAATATTTCACAGTGAAAAAAAAACATGTAAATATATATAAAGTGTAGAATATATATATTCTACATGCCAGGTAGAATGTTCACATCTATAATCCCAGCATTTTGTAAGGTCAAGAGGGGAAGATCTCTTGAGGCCAGGAGTTTGAGACCAGCCTGAGCAATATGAGACCCTGCTTCTCTATTTAAAAAAGAAAGAAAGAAAAGAAATTAGAAATTAGCCAGGCATAGTAGCATGGGCCTGTAGTGTTAGCTACTTGAGAGGGTGAGGAGGGAGGATCACTTGAGCCCAGGAGTTCAAGGTTATAGTAAGCTATAACCATGCCACTATACTCCAGCCTGGCCAAAGAGTAAGACCCTGTCTCTAACTAATAAATAAAGAAGAGTTCAGGCCATATTCCAAGGAATTTAAGGCTTTGAGGGGAGTAGGCTTATTTTATGCATTCACTCTATGTGTATATTCAAAAAATTTAAATTATGTTTAGAAATAATTACCAAGGTGAAAATTGTGTGAAATAAAAACCAATAGTTTTCTTATATTCCCCAAAAGAAACCTATTAGAAAACTTAAGTGAAATAAAAACAGCTCTGTTTATAATAGTGCCAAACAGAAGAAAAGGTAAGGCTTCAGGGATTTGCGGTGTCCTGGGAATTGGAAGCCAGGCAAGGGCTTAAAAGAGGAATAGTGACGCAGTTTGTATTTTTAACAACCCTACTTTGGCTGCTGTACAGAGAAATGATTTGTGGATCCAAGAATGTCGTGGAAGCCAACTATAGCACAGGTGAGGGGAGGTAGGGAATTGAATTGGGGTATATTTGCAAAGTTTATTTAGTACAGGTTCTTAGGAAGAGTAAGCACTAATTAAAACTATTAATCAAAATAATGACTCCAAATGTATATGTTGCACAGTTTTCCTCCCCTAACATGTGAAATCCAGATATAAGAAGTTATTTAAGACCTTCTATTTTAGATCCATTTTATTTTTCTCAATTTCCCCAGAAACATCCTCTAATACAGAACTTTGCCATTACACAGAAGAGTAGAAATGATTGAGTAACTAATTCTTTATGTGAATCTTCAAATTTCTCCTAAAGCCTCACTAATTCTTTCCTTCTGATACATGACTAAGAAGCATTTCCTTCTGATACATGACTAAGAAGCAAATCTTCAAATCTTCAAATTTCTCCTAAAGCCTCACTAATTCTTTCCTTCTGACACATGACTAAGAAGCATTTCTCCTCCCCAAGAATAATCATTACCTCAATGCTGGTTTCAGCCCCTCCAATCTTCTTGAATTCACTGATCTATTTTTTTCTATTATACGACCACTTCTCTTTGTGGTATCCTCAACCACTGTCTAATGTATCAACTCTTACCCAAGTCACTTAGATATACTCTGCCTTTTCCCATTTAAAAAGAATCCCCACTCCCTACTTCACTTTAAAATTCTCTAAAGTTTGAAAGTTCACGGTTGTGTTTCCTTACTTTCCCCTCATTCTTTGACCTCATACAATGTGAGTGTTGCCTCCATTTCTCCCTGAGAACTGTTCTTTACAAGGACACTAATAACTTTTTTGCTCCTAAAGAAAATGGGTACTTCTCAGTCCTTCTCAGAATTACCTTCTTATAAGCCTTTAACACTGTTGAGCAATATTCCTTTCTTGAAATGTTCTTTTCTTTGCTTCCATGACATTTCCTTCTTCATTTGCTGAGGAAAAAAAAAATTTTTTTTTTTTGAGACAGAGTATCATGTCACCCTCAGTAGAGTGCTGTGGTGTCACAGCTCACAGCAACCTTAAACTCTTGTGCTTAAGTGATTCTCTCACCTCAGTCTCCCACGTAGCTGTGACTACAGGCACCCGCCACAATGCCCAGCTATTTTTATGTTGTTATCATTGTTGTCGCAGGCCTGGGCCAGATTTGAACCCATCAGGCCTGGTGCATGTGGCCAGAGCCCTAACCACTGAGCTAAGCAGGAAAATTCTTCCTGCTCCCACAGATCATGTTGGGCCCGGTGTTATACATGCTTCTGGAAGAGGATTTAAAGTAGAAGCTTTAGCTGAATTCCTAAAATGGTATAAAGAGGAGATACTAAACCAAGATGGAAACTTTTAGAGAAAAATAGCAAAAACTCATGATTCCTAAACCTCTCATTTCTATTGAAAGAAAAGCTTATTAAAGATGATTTCTTGAAAATAGCTGGGTTGCAAGACCAATGCCCACTACTGGGAGTATCTCTCCATTCTCCATCTATATCTCAAACCTAGTGAAAGTGGCTTGAAGGAGACCTTTAAAAGGGCTTGCTAATCCTTCCCCTATAGTTAGGAGGCTCTAAGGGACTGGTATCGGACTAGCTGTCCAGAAGATTCAAAAGAGTTGAGAGATGGTTGGTCAGCATGCTAAGAGATGAGCTCAAGGATCCACCTGCACACCCATCATCAGTAGGACAAAGGTTAGGGAAGGTCCTCAAGTCCAGGTGTGGGTCACATACAACAGAAAGCAGTTCTGGAATTGGCGTAGGTCCTGTCTACCATGAGCATGTGAGGACAGGGGCAGGAAGGGTAGTAAGGCTTCAGGAGAAAGAAGCTAAAGATATCCAGAGATTCTTATGGCATGTGAGGTAGGTACATACAACCTGCACGAGGAAAAAAAAAGCACATTATGCAAGGGAAGTGTGGGTAGAGGCCCTTATAAGAACATACAAAAGAGCCTGCAACAAAGTCATTTAAATCATGAGTCAGGCCCAGAAAGCCATAAATCAGTTTTGAATAGGCTCAGTTCAGTAAGAAATCTTCTGTTCCCCTTCCTTGTCTTTCTTCCTCACACCTCTGGCCCTTCCCTGGAGGAGTTCGAAACAGAAACTGATAAAAATTCATGGAAAGGAGGAGAAGGAAGCAACCACTCCCGCCCCCTGCAGAAAACCTAACTAAGGAAAGGCAGTAGCATTGACATTAAGTTGAAAACTTTGATTATTACAAAGGGCAAGCATTCTAATTTCTGATTTAGAATGTGTTTGTATTAGATCATTCTCTTTTTGTCAAAGAACAAAAAAATAAAGTGCTAGGAACCAGCTCAGTGAAAGGGAGGAACCAGAGTAGAATGGTGGGGAATAAGGAAAATAGAGCACAAGAGAAGACAGGGAAACAAAGGATGGGACCAGGAGGACTGACTGAGCAGATGGCCACACCCAGCCCCAAAGCACAAAATCAGCTTTATTTTATGGTATCTCTACAGGGTTGTCCAGGGGGAAGTAGCATAGACAAAATGGGGAAACAGCATAAACAAAAGGCATAGTTTTGGTCTTACAGTACAATAGGAAAATGTAAATGACTTTAACAAAGGCAAATCATCTTGTTAATGGTTTCTGCTCAACTTCATTAACATAGGACAAGGAGAAAGAAGGGAAAGATCAAGGATCTCCACAAAGATAACTATGGAAAGAAAGGGCTACTGACTTCTGGCAGAGGGAGCATGAAGGAAGGAAAATGGCTGTCTCAGGAATGGAGAAAAAGCAGTTGGGGGTTCATTCTCTGAATGTTCCCCAGGCTGTGAGGGCTCTGCCAAGAAAGTGTTTGTAATCTAAAGTGACCCTAAGTGAAAAATGACACTATCAGAGTATTTGTTGGACCAGGAAATCACTTCCTACCAAAATTTAAATGCTCAACAGGCAATAACGTAAAGTGCATTATCTGAACATTCATTTGTCCAATGTGTGCAGTGTGCCAACTACACTCCCATGCACCTGATATGCAACTTCAGCTTTATAAATTTCATCACAGTTATTACTACTTATTTGACATCTGCTTATCCTACAAGAGTTATCTAGTAGGTTTATTTTCAGACCTAAGCATTCAATATATCATTCTTCAATTAGTCTTCCTTCCATAGTATTTTCCTGACCATCATGTCCAGTACATTCTCTCCACTTCTATTCTTGCTGTCTTTCCCATCTGTGATATCTCTACCTTTTCAATTCACTAAGCTAAACAGTATAAATTCTAATCAGCTTTATGCCCCATCTCAAATTTTTCTTTTTCCAAAAATTGTTCCTCATAGCTCTGTGCCCTGCTGGTCAATGCCTTCTCTAAAATTCTGTATAACCTCATTTCAATTTATTTCATAGTTTCCCTCCTTGGCTTATCTTAATCATACTGTAAGATGTTTTTGAGTACTAACCCAATATTATATTATTTCCCTAATCTATGCACTTAAAAACATTATTCATTTACTCAAGAAATACTATTTTAGAGTCCATTTGGGGTTAGGCACTACGTGTGAAATACTAAATATTCATCAATTTTTTAGTAATGTAGTCTTTCTAACATCTTGTACATAGCTGAAATGAGTCAATGATGTTTCCAAAGCACATTTTATAAGAAGCATATCTTTCTTTTATTCTGATGGAAGACTAGCCCACATTAAGTTGTGCTGGATCCAAGTTCTGTAGGTTTCACTTTTCGGTAGTTTCATAGTTTTCTTGATCTGCTCATTTGTTGCATATTTTTCATAATGTCATTAGAAAATAATGCTCAGGATTTGAAAAGTACCTGCAGCAAAATTTTTCTCTTCCCTTTCCTGACCCATTTCTTCACGATCTCTTTCTGTACTCTGTTCTTTATCACAGTTAAAATATTGTTATTTATAACCAACAACAGAAGTCTAAAATAGATCATGTGTATACTGATATGTGTAATTAATGAGAAATATATAGAAAAGAATGGTGTAAAGAAAATATGCCAAAATGTTAACCATAGTTGTATGGGTATAAAGCGTGAGCACTGTTTTGCTCTTCCATTTTCTGTCTTTTTTTAGAGAAAGGGTCTTGCTATGTTGTCCAGGCTGGACTGCAGTGCCTATTCACAGGCACAATCAAGCTCATTGCAGCTTCCAACTCCTGGGCTCAAGCTATCCTCTTGCCTTAGCCTCCCACATAGCTGGGACTCTAAGTGAGTGCTACCATGCCTGGCATGGTTTGCTTTTGATAATTGTTCATTCATGAGCAGTCGTTTCACGTATAACAAAGGCAGTTTTTAGTGATTAATTTTGTGAAGCATATACTGTGTCTTTTCCTTTTACTAGACTCTAGACCTAAATAAACCCCAACCTTCTCTTCATTCTGCTATTGCACATGCACATAAGTAAGCCAAAGAAGAAATAGAAGACATTTTTTTAAACAAGAGATGTGATTAACTGTGTCTATGGTATTTTAAAAAGTTATCCATAAATATTTCCAAAATGCTTTACCTTTTGACTACAAAAACACTAAGCTAAGCCAAAATTGTTTTTTACTCAAGCATGTTCAAGAGACAACCTGCCCATGATGCTGATAACATCAAAGTTAGAGTATTCCAGTTGCTTAAATAAATGCACTTAAAGTCTCTTTGGAAATCTTGATAGATATTCCCATTAGTGAAAATATAAAACTATTTTATCTGGTCCATGTTCATCAGAGTTGTTTATGCCACCTCTGGTAATTGTATTATCATGGTTTTATCTCAGTTTAACAATTCAAGTAAGTATTAAATTCTGCATATAGTTAAAGAAACATAAAAACTATGTTATTTGAGAAAATCATGAAGCATTAACTTAACGTGAGTCACTGCCTGTTGCTCCCTTCCTTCCAGTTATTATAAAGTTAAATTATTGTAACTAACTTTCAAAGTTTTCTTAATAAAACTCCTAAAGGCTAATACCACATTTGTAGTCATGTCTCTTGCCTCTGAACCCTCTGTCTCGTTTTGTTCTTTGGTTGGGTTTGATTTTGGTTTTTGGTCTGTACTAAATTTCTATCTCTTTGAAGCTACTACCTACTTTGAAGTTAAGCCTGGGAAAGCATTTTGTTTTGGAAGCCAAGAAGTAATCAGAGAAAGATAATCACAATAATATGTGATACGATGATAGATGTTTCATTCTGGCATAAATATTTCATGCATGTAAATCTTATTATTTACAGTTATTTTTATCCCAGTCTGAATAGGTATGTTATAATGACTGTCTCCTTTTTCTGATGAATTTCTCCCCAGTGAAGAGAAAAGCACACAATATATATAAATTACAAAAATGGCCTACAAATGCTGGGTATCGTGGCTCATGCCTATATTCCAGCACTCTGGCAAGCTGAGGTTGGTGGATTGCTTGAGCTCATGAGCTTGAGACCAGCCTGAATAAGAGCGAGACCCTGTCTCTACTAAAAATGGAAAAACTGGGGCAAGAGGATCACTTGAGCCCAAGAGTTGGAGGTTGCTGTGAGTTATGATGATGCCAGAGCATTCTACCCAGGGTGACTGCTTGAGACTATCTAAAAAAAAAAAAAAAAAATTAAGAATGGTCTACAGTTATGAGCCAAAAATCAAAGTTATAAACATTTAAAACAACTTAGGCTAAAACAACTGCAATGGAAAGTACAAAAAAAGAATCAATAAAATTATTTAAATATATACTTACATTTGAGAAGCCTCATTTTTACTCATTAAAGTGAAAGAATGAAAGAATAATTACTGCTGGGATATGATCTTTAACATTTTTAGTTTTCAGGTTGAAAAACAAGAATGAAAACAATTCTGAAGTGAGATATCAGAGTTAACGTCTGAGTGGTGATGGGGAGAAGGTGAGACAGAATTTAGTAAAAATCTACTCAACTGTGAAGCAGTTCCCAGCCCTATACCCCAAAATGCCAGCTGTCAGATTTATAACATCAAAGCAGGAGTCAAGAAGGTCATTCTCTAGGAACACTAATGCCCCTAAAAAAATTACATAGGTTGGTCATCTAGTGGGCAACCAACACAGTAAGCTTCCAAGCCCTATATTGGTGTTTTGCTCTTGAATATTCACCAATCGTCAGAGAATGTTGAGAGACAGTTTGAAACATTAATGGCAATAGCAAAACAAACTGTAAAGTACACTTCAGAGAAATCTAAGATGATACAAAGAGAAAAAGGAAAAGTTGGCTCGGCACCTGTGGCTCAATCGGCTAAGGCGCCAGCCACGTACACTTAAGGTGGGGGTTCAAATCCCCAGCCCGGGCCGCCAAACAACAATGATGGCTGCAACCAAAAAATGGCCAGGCGTTGTGGCAGGCGCCTGTGGTCCCAGCTACTTGGGAGGCTGAGGCAGGAGACTCGCTTGAGCCCAGGAGTTGGAGGTTGCTATGAGCTGTGATGCCATGGCACGCTACCCAGGGGGATAGCTTGAGGCTCCGTCTAAAAAAAAAAAAAAAAAAAGAATTGACAAGGCAAAATGGAGGCTACCTGATGAGAGAGATTTTACCCTGCTTAATATCTAAGACATGGGTGGGACTGTGGGTTCTTACTATTGCCTTGTACATAATGTCTGATACAGGACT
>CAUYQV010021034.1:0-62367 GCA_963574575.1 Galagoides demidoff
ATTCTCCAGCTCCATCCATGTGAACATGAAGGACGTAAAGTCTCCATCCTTCTTAATGGCTGCGTAGTATTCCATGGTGTACATATACCACTGTTTGTTGATCCATTCGTGGATCGATGGGCACTTGGGCTTCTTCCATGACCTGGCAATTATGAATTGGGCTGCAATGAACATTCTGATACGAATATCTTTGTTGTAATGCGATTTTTTGTCATCTGGGAATATACCTAATAAAGGAACTGCAGGGTCAAATGGCAGGTCTATTTTTAGTTCTCTAAGTGTTCTCCAGATGTCTTTCCAGAAGGCACATATTAGTTTACATTCCCACCAGCAGTGTAGGAGTGTTCCCTTTGCTCCACATCCACGCCAGCATCTCTGGTTTTGGGATTTGGTGATATGGGCTAATCTCACTGGGGTTAGATGATATCTCAAAGTAGTTTTGATTTGCATTTCTCTGATGATTAAGGATGGTGAGCATTTTTTCATATATCTGTAGGCCGTGCGCCGATCAATATGTATTTTTCAAACTAACACAAGTACACTTTCAAATAACAAGCTCTGCTTCACATGCAATGCAAGTACCTGATTACAACATTCCCAATTCTTCCCTTTCACCTTTTCTGACATTTTGGTCATTCATTTCACTTACACATGTGCTAACCACCCAATGCATTGATACTATTATTATTTTAAACAGTTATAGTCTATATAAAATAATAATTTGAAAAAGACTTTATTTTATCTTCACATATTTCTTCTCCAACATCCTCCCTTTCTTTTAGATCTGAGTTTCTGACCTATATAATTTTCCTTCTGTCTGAAGAACTTCTGTTAACATTTCTTGCTAAGCAGTTCTGCTGGCAATAAATTCTCCCAATTTTTATTTGTCTGGGAACATCTTTATTTCTCCTTTATTTCTGAGGGACATTTTCACTAGATATGGACTTTCAAATTGGTGTTTTCTTTCTTTCAACCCTTCAAATATTCCACTCCACTTTTTTTTCTGATTAGACGTCTGCTCTAATTCCTATCTTTATTCCTCTAGAGGTCAAGTGTTTTTCAATCTGGCAAGATTTTCACACTGAAGATGATAATGGCAAACCTAGATGTAAGTTTGGGGTGTTTTGTTTGCTTTTCAGGGGGTCTATTTACCCCACTTTGTATTCTCTTATATTTCTGGATTTGAAGTTTGCTATTGATCATTAATTTTGGAAAAGACTTGACCATTATGCCTAAAATATTTTTCTTCTCTGCTCTCACTTTCTTTTCCTTCTAGCATTCCAATTAGGCATCTGATACACTTTTTGAAATTGTCTCACAGTTTTTGGAGGTCTGTTCTCATTTTGGAAATTTATATTAATCTATTTTCAAGGTCACTTACTCTTGACCTGTTCCCAGTCTACTTTTAGAACAATGCCCATTAAATGCATTGTTCATTTCTGTTACAGTTTTCTTTTTTTATTTCTAGCATTTCATTTATTTATTTATTTATTTACTGAGACAGAGTCTTACTTCATTGCCCTCAGTGGAGTTCCCTGGCATATTTTTTTTTGAGACAAAGTCTCACTATGTCACCCTGGGTTGAGAGCTGTGATGTCACAGCTCACAGCAGCTTCCAACTCCTGGGCTTATGTGATTCTCTTGCCTCAGCCTCCCAAATAGCTGGGACTACAGGTGCCCACCACAACGCCCAGCTATTTTTTTGTTTTAGTTGTCATTGTTGTTTAGCAGGCCTGGGCTGGGTTTGAACCCGCCAGCCCTGGTATATGTGGCTGGTGCCCTAATCACTGAGCTATGGGCGCCAAGCCTAGCATTTCATTTTGATTTTGAGAGTCTCCCTCTCTCTCCTTACATTACCATCTGTCCTCATACGCTATCATAGGGCCCATATCATATTAACCACCATTAGTTTAAATTCCCTGGTTGATAATCTATGTGAGTTTGCTCATGAGGCTTGCTTTTTCTCTTCAGAGTGGTTTATTTTTTGTTTGTTTTTTGTTGTTGTTGTTTTGTTTTTGTTTGGTTTGGTTTTTGCCTTTGAGCATCCTTATAACTGAAAATCAGAGCTAATGTTTTGAGTGACAGAAGCTGAGATAAACAGGCCTTTAGTGTGAAGTTTTATGTTAACGGCCAGGAAGCGGGCGGGTTAAATGTCCGCTGAAGCTGCAGGTGCCAAGCGCTTAAAATTAGTGACCTTGCTTTTGCCTTACCGATTGACTTTGGGCTTCCTTAAGTACTCCTCAGAGAGTTTTCACTTTTCAGCTCTTTAGGCTGAACCCAATATTATTATACTACACCCTTATTGGTCTGTTGGGGGAAAGGGTAGGTGTTCTATAATCTTCTGACTGAATCTCAGTCCTTTTGTAGGCCTACTTCCCTGGGTTATATTCCTCACAAATGGGTTTTCCCTTTAGATAGAAAGTCTTTAGGGGGCTGGAGCAGAAGCAGTGACCTTCCTCCAAGCAGACTCTGATTATCCCCTTCCCCAGTAGATCCTTGGTACAGAGAATGCCCTGGGGGCATTTTAAGGTGTCTACTCTTCCCTTCCAATTGCTAAAATCTTTCTCAGTTCTTCACCAGAAGAACATAGTGAAGAATTTTTTTAAGTATCCCCCCGCCAAGATTGCAGCCCCCAAGTAACTTGCTCTGTTATTCATCCACACCCAGCCTTTAGCAATTTATCAAAATTACCATTGAAGCATTTGTCTCAGTCCATTGGAGCTGCTATAACAAAATACCTGAGACTGGGTAATTTATAAGAACTGAGATTTGTTAGAGTTCTGGAGGCTGGGAATTTCAAGGTCAGGGGGTCCACATCTGGTGAGGCTTCTTGCTGCTGTATTCCATGGTGAAGGACAGCGGAGTGTGCAAGAGAGAGCAGCAAGAGAGTCTCAACTTGCTTCTAGAATAATCCCACTCTAATGGCACTAAATCACTTCTGTGCTAGGGACATTATCCCATTCTGGAGGACAGAACCCCCGTGACCTGATCATGTCTTAAAGGTCCCATGTCTTAACACTGTTGTTGGGGATTAAGTTTCTAACACATGAACTTCAAGGGGACACAATCGGTCCATAGCAGCATCCCTCCCAGTTTATGACGTCAGATCTTCTGCCCCAGGTGGTTGATCCTAGCTGTGACTCACGGGATTTGCCTATCTCTCTGAATTTCAGGGTGGTGGTTTGCCCTGAGACTTCACTTTTCTGCTGGGTCCAAGAACGTTATTAACTTTTGACTTGTTCAGCTTTTACTTCTTGTAAGAAGGGCCATGGTGACATTAAGGCAGTCTGCATTTTGGCAGTGAAACCAGAAATCTACATCAGCCACTTTTAAAAGCTCCCCAGATGATTCTAATATGCCTCCAGAGCTGAGATCCATCCACCCAACCAACAGAGGAAAGAGAGGCTGTTAGGAACACATCTGGGGTTGAATTCCTGCCTGACTCTTAGAGCCTGTGGCCGTGAGCAACTATGAGCAATTATTACTCTCTGTGAAACTCAGTTTCTACACCTGTAAAATGGGATGCTTGCTACCTTACGAGGTTCTTATCAGAATTAGAAGTAATATAATAGCCTCTGCTTCCTTTAACGTTTGTTGAATGCTTATTCAACATTGTGTGTGTGTAAACAGTAGATGTGTGTTGCCTCACTTTATCTGTATAAAACCCGTGAGATAGAGCCTGATTCTTTCAAGGTGAAGACACTGAGGCATAGAGAAATGCTGTAACTTACATGACATCACACAGCTGGTAAATGGTGCAGATGGCATTTGAACCCAAGCAATGTGGCCCTAGAGTGTCTCCTCATATTCTATATTCTGCGCCCCAGAAAAGATTTCCATACTGTGTTTAGAAGCCAGTGAGTAGGTTACTTTGTTTCAAAAGTGGTTTGTGTTGGAATAAAGTTGGAGAAAAACTGGCCCACATTCAAAACAAATTATAACAAATAATATACAATATAGGTTACGCTTAGAAGTAACGTCTATGGCTCAGCACCTGTGGCTCAATCGGCTAAGGCGCCAGACACATACACCTAAGGTGGCAGGTTTGAATCCCTAGCCTGGACCTGCCAAACAACAATGATGGCTGCAACCAAAAAATGGCCGGGCGTTGTGGCGGGCGCCTGTGGTCCCAGCTACTTGGGAGGCAGAGGCAGGAGACTTGCTTCAGCCCAGGAGTGGGAGGTTGCTATGAGCTGTGATGCCATGGCACTCTACCCAGGGGGATAGCTTGAGGCTCCGTCTCAAAAAAAAAAAAAAAAAAGAAGTAACGTTTATATCTATAAAAGTCATAGTGGCTTAAAAACCTGTGTGGGTGGGACTTTTAGTGAGCTCAAATGAATAGACCTTCATTTGGAAAACTTGTTGTAGAGTTGTCTTCCCAAGTAAATTTAAGTTGGGATCCAGAATTATGTGCAGTTTTTTTTATATAATCTTATTTATTAGGATAAATTATAAATGTTGAAGTTGCTTAAAAATTCTGAATTTGATAAACTTCCTTTCTTTGACTCTATTTAATCTCCATACCTGGTGTGAGTACATTAATTAAGGAAAAATATTTTAATTCAATCAGCCATTTTCACCTATAAGAAAGCAATAAATCATTTTGAATTACTTTCTTAAATGCTTGAACTATGAGGCTATATTATAAAAGGGAAATGGCATAACTTAGCAAGGCTAATGAGTAATTCTGGTTTTTTAAACTAAATATTTACAAAATGGACTATACCAAATCAATTACTCTACCTATAATTTCAGGATTAGCTCATGACAACACATTATTTGCTGCCTAACAGAAACATAGTCATCTATTCATTGTTTTAGTACCAGTTTTATTGAGATCACTCATCATAATTAGAACATCTTCTAACAGAATTCAAAAGTCGAAACTTAAACTTCGAAAGCTATCATCATGGCAAAAAATTGATTTTATGAAATATTCTAAACTAAAAACTATCTGGCAATGAAACAAATTGTCAAAACTAAAAACCCCTGGCGGTAGCCATTTACATTTTATCCTTCTCTAAACCATGTTAAGGCAGATGCCTAATCAGATGGCAAGATTTCTGTGTGCTTGGATTATGATGAGTATATAAAGCTAACAATAGATTTCAGAAGCACTCCGAGTAATTATTTAAAATCAAAATGCTCTATGTGTTTAATGGAATAATATTCCACTAATAGAATCTTTTGTCACTTACTGTGTAGGGAATTCTGAAATGCTATCCTGTATCTAAAACATTACCAAGTTCCTTCGCTGAGACCTAGGATACAATCTGTTCAGATACCTTCATTATACGAAAGTAGTCGTTAGAGTTAGCATGGTAGAAGGTACGGCACCATCCAAACCTAATGCAACACGGTGATTTGCAATATGGTGATTCCCAATGTGATTTGATTCATTAATTCTCGGTAACAGTTGTTCATCAGTTCATTGAACAAGTATCGTGCAGAAGATTTCAACCAGGGGAACGTCTTAAAAAATACTAAATAGCTTCTTTTGCAGGAGGAGAGAAAGGAAACAAACACCTTTAATGCAAGAGGAGTAATCTACAAATATGGGTGTTTACCAACTGGGGTGAAGTGTAAAATAATCATGCTTTTATAAAACAATGTAAGTCCAGAGCACTTCATACCTATTCATAATCCCCAAACTCCCCCTCATTTGGCCTTCCTATGTTGTATTTGGCAATTATTTTGTCATTAAGATGCAGGAAGGAATTCCAACCCTGCGTCTCAGACTTCACCAAAATGCTGATTCTATTTCTTGCTTCTATAACGTATAATTCAATAATGTGTTCAGGTATTTGAAATCTTGGAGATTAAGTGTAAATATAATTTCACTATTGCATTAGTTGATTTTAAGCAACTTTTTTCATCTTGAAATATGTGATATGTCAATGCCTATGAGTGATAAGCAAGTTAAAGTGCTTTAACTTTAACAAAAATTTATGACTTCCCAGTTTACAAAGAAATTTTATATGCATGACTTAATTTAATCCTCATAAAACCCGGAGGAATGTTATTACTAGTCCACATTTACCCATAAGAAACCTGAAGCTCCAGTTAAATGAGTTGCCCAATTGAAAAGTTTGTATGTTCAGTTCTTACAACCACAAACTTTATGCTCTTTCTATGAAAACAAACTGATTTTTCTCAGTAAATAATGAGAAGCTGGCAGCCTCCCCGTGGAAATATGCTGTTATTGTTAAAGAAAAAAAAATTACTGATGGTACTAGCTAAAGTTCGTAGGGAAGACTTTGTTTAAGGGCAACTGACTGCTACGGTGGGGTTCTATAGGAGGGGAGAGAAATCAGGCTCAATTCCAAAAACCATAAGGAAAAGTGGGCATTTATAACAACACAGTAGGGGAGGGGTCAGTCCATGGAAAATTACTAGGAGGCAGGGTAATTGCTAAACTGACCTCACAGGGTTTTTGCTGAAGGCAGGCCAGAGTGATAAGGTAGCAAGGGTGGTCTGAGGGAGGGTGGGGAATTTATGCTAAACAGACTCGGCGGGATTCTTGCTAAAACTGGAATAAGTGGGCCAAGGGCAGGGCCCAAGGTTGGAGGCTTGTCAGAAAGAGGACTCAGAGGGGCTTTACTAGAATTAAGTCAAGGAGAAAGAAAACCCATGTTCTTTCCATCAAAACACATTGATTTTCTCCGTAAGTGATCAGAAGCTAGCAGCCTCCTCAGAGAGAGGTGTCTTGTCATCTGTAGCCCAGAAGAAGGTGGCTTTAAGCAGAAGGGTTAGAAAGGAAGAGGTTTAACATCAAACTTCAAGAAAAGTTTCTGTGTACAGTGTTATTTACTTTTGGAAGCACCGTGACTAAAACCTTCCTGTACACCGTAAGTTCTCTGTAAAGTCAGTCAAGCTAGATGATGGAGCCGGCTGGTTGAATTAGAGTAGGGTGACCAGACGTCCCGATTTTGGCGGGACAGTTCCGCTTTTCAACAATTTGTCCCGTATCCTGCAGCGTTTTAAAAAAGTCCCGATTTTTGGAAAGAATGCACGAACAGGTGGGAGAACAAGAAGGGAATATACGGTCTTCGGCTGCCATATGGCTATTTCGCCAGAATACGAGTTTTATATTTATATTATTTTTGTTAATTTTATAATGTCAAAATGTAATAAATAATTGCTGGGAAGTGATTATCGAGAACTGCTTATCAAAGTTTGCATTGTTGTCAGGCCCTGCCTGCCCCATCCCCTGCCATGTTCCCTCCCCCATTCCCTCCCTATTCCCTCCCCCGTCCCGTCCCCCATTCCCTCCCCCATGCCCCCCTCCCCCCCGCCGCCATGTTGTCCCGCCTTACAGATGTTAAAATCTGGTCACCCTAAATTAGAGCCAATGGAGTGTGGGCCCGGAATTACTCCAGTAAAATTCGGACACCAGCATCTTCCACTATTCTAGGTTTGACGTCTCATGAAACCTGATGAGCTCTTGCAGGATTTCCTCCTGAAATGAGGCAGTTCCTCTGATTGCTTGCCCTGCTTACGTGCATGGTGCAATTCATGGTCTCTGTAGCCACATCCACCTGTAAGTAGCCTAAGGACCCGAGTAATTTGCACAAACACCAGGATACTGAGGAATTCCAAATAACTCTACCCAACTTCTATAAAACAGTCCAACTAGCTATTGTACTAATTTTATGTTAATTTCAGTTTCCCAGGGATTGATTGATCAGTTATTAATTTAGATTTGTCAGTGGTCGGGCATATTGTGCACTAGTTCTGATTTTTGTCAGCCTGTTACTTTCAATGCACAATGTCTCAGAAATTGTAAACAAGCCAATTAAAGTGTTAATTGGTAATGATATAATGTGTAGTATTACTTTAATATCACACTTACTAAATTTAGTTATACTCTACTGTTTAAAAAGAATTTTAGACCGCTTATACCAACTTTTCATGTTTAAAAAATGAAAGCAGGGATAACCCTCCCCATGTTGATGGGGATCATGTTTTTATAATCTCTTTTTTTTGAAATCATACTATGTCGAACTCTGTCCTCAAATACAACGTTCATGGAACTATAGGCCAAGGTTCAATTTGTATATTCAGATTTCTAAAGGAAAAAAATAGTGTTAAAATACCTTATGTAGCTCCTGACTACTTCTTTTTGTATTTCAATATTCCATTTGCTATGCAGTCATGCTTTTATTGCAAGTTATACTTTGTCCTCTATTTTATAGGTATTATTGTTCCTTTTTACTCTTGATCAAACCAAAAGCTAACATCTCATCCAATATATTTTGGGAAATTCTGCCTTGGAGGACTATCACATAAAGAAACCAATTTTTCTTTTCATATTGTTCCAGGGAGGCCAATGGCTACATTGTTTCCAATTCTGGTGTGTGGATCTCATCTAGGCAGTGAGCACATGAAGTATATAAGGCTCTGAGGACAGTCAAATTCAGACCAGAAACCTACACAACATTTTCAGCAATGTGGTGGATGGGACAAAAAAATTAAAGCCCCATGTTGTTCCTTTCTGGGAGCCTGAATTGAGCTGGCTTTATGAAGCTCAAAGGTCAGAGATAGCATGTCCTCATGTTATAGTTGAGCATGTTTTTCTCAAGAATCAAGTGGAAAAAAAGGATTAAAAGACCTGGAGTGTAAGAAGTATCGTTTGTTTCATTTTAAATACATTAATATATCTCTTGAAGGCAAATCTTAGAGCTAAATGAAATTAATGAAAAGGATACTTTTCATTGGTTATCGGGAAGTATAGTCCCACTTGTCTGTCCTATCTATTATACAAAATGCCATAACTTGAACTATCCAGCTAATACAAAAGGATTAGATCATATAATTACATATGTATTACTGTTGTTTGAATAATACAATTAAAACCGGCAGTCCTGTTTCACTTGAGATGACAGTACAATTTACCATTATTTATTATTGTCAATTTCCTAGAACGATCTGCCCACTAAAGACCAGTCTGGGTTTCTATGGACCAATGACATATTGGTGCCCCATATTTTGAGTTTGAACTCTTGGGAGAAATAGCCTGAGGATCTAAGCCTTCAGCAGGGAAATTTAGAAACTCTCCTGCTGTAGATGAAATTAAAAATATAATCAATTACCGAGATGGAAATTTACCAAATTCCATGGGGAAGGGAAGGGTAGAAAGGAAGAGTCCATTCTCAGAAGGAGCCTCCGGACGGGATGAATAGAAAAAGTGATTAATAAAAATACTATTAAGTTGGGGTTATTGTGGGGTTCTGGTTTAATGTAGAATGCTTGGAAGGCTGTGAATCAGAGGTTTTCCTGGTATAAACCATTTTTCAATTGAACTCCTTCAGGTTTTAGTGAACTCTGGCTTATACAGAATCATGTAACAATAATTCTCTCAATTTAAGAGAAACAAGCAAATATTGCTTAAACTTATCTAGGTTATTTGGTCATTTACTGGGACGGTTGTATACAGAAAAGCCAAATAAAATTAAACTAAACAAAACCTTCCATTAATCATAATTCATTATGCTTCCACTTTTAGGAAAAAATAGGTCAATCATAAGAAAACAAGCTGAGATCAAAGATTGAGTTAAAAAACAACTTTTAAGATTCACACTACATTTGTCTAAATCATCAAAGAAGACTTTATTTTATACCTAATTATATTCATCCTTAGCCAACAAAGTTTCCTAACACATTTTGAATGATTTTCAATAAGGGAAGAAACAGAATTCTATTAGTGAGGCCCCTCTCGGATGCAAGTCACAGGAAACCCAACCCCAGCTGGTTCATGTAACTGACTCCAACTGGATCAGGATCAGCTGGAGGCGTCATCTGCATCCACCTTTAATCTTTGGGTTCAGCTCTCATCCATGTGACTTTGAGCTGTGACAAACATCCCTGTCAGCACCTCCTTAACCAGCTTCTCCCAGTTCAAATACAGAGGAAAGACTGGGGCCCTTTTCTCAGCAGTCACAACTAACAGACCTGGTTATATCTGGTTGTCTTTAACTGATTCTCTGGGCTCCAAAGACTATGCTTCTCTGGCCAGCTCTGAAACAGCCAAACACTAAATGTCCACTAAAATCATTCGTTAATCATTGGGCTCCACCAAGAGTTATTTAACATGTGAACTTGGTTTTCATATATATTTTTATCTCCACAACTTTACATAATACGTGGCAAGGAGTGGATAGCTGCTACCTGTCTTTTTAACTGAAGTGAATTCTTTCTGTTAATTAATAATTATAAAGAGGATAAATCTACCAGGAAGAAGTTTGAACTTGAGTTGGCAGCGAACACATGAGTAGAAATGAATATAAAATAGGGGTTTGGTGTGATTGAAATATGTTTCTTGGCTCCGTGCCTGTGGCTCAATCGGCTAAGGCACCAGCCACATACACCTAAGGTGGTGGGTTCGAATCCCCAGCCCAGGCCCGCCAAACAACAGTGATGGCTGCAACCAAAAAATGGCTGGGCGTTGTGGCTGGCGCCTGTGGTCCCAGCTACTTGGGAGGCGGAGGCAGGAGACTCGCTTGAGCCCAGGAGTTGGAGGTTGCTGTGAGCTGTGATGCAATGGCTCTCTACCCAGGGAGATAGCTTGAGGCTCCGTCTCAAAACAAAAAAAAAAAAAGAAAAAGAAATATGTTTCTTAAGTTGTTTTCCCTGGACTGCTAAGTCCTTGAAATACTCAGTAAGGAAATGAATGTAGGCCATGATGACTGTCATATTCTTCTCTTGTGGATTCACAAGGATTGTTACCATATTAAGAATCCCAAGGATCCCATGTAATTAAGGTGGCTTTCCTTTGTCATTAGTGTTTCCTGAATTTATGTGTTGAAGAATTTGTTATGGAATTTATTTGGAGAGGCAGTGGGCTACAATTTTACAAACTAGGACTGGAGAAATGATTGTCCACATGGCTGGCTCAGGTGGGGAACAGGGAGTTTTCAAACACATGCTGTCATGAAGGAAAAATTTTTCAAAAATATAAATGTTCACAAGCAGGAAATTGGTTAAATTAATTGTTGAAGAATGGACTACAACAAAACTACAAAAATTATAAACATCTAAACAGTAAAAATTATCAACATCTATATTTACTGGCATGAAGAGAAGTCCATGGCGCACAGCAGACATAAAACAGGTTGGAAATTGAATGCTTTCATCGAATTTCTTTAAATAAAAAGTGAGTAAGTCGATATTTGTAACCAAAGGAGAAAGACTTTAAAGTCGTATGACAAAAAGAGCACAAATGGGAGGGTGTTTATGGTTGATTTTTATGTTCTTCTTTGAACCTTCATATTTTCAAGGTATGTTTGTGTGTGTATGTTCTGTTTTCTGGCCATGATCATGCATGGCTTTCATAACATTTTTTAAAGTTATTTGAATGTCCAAAACAGTATTAAGGATTATTAATGCCTTCCCCTTCTGACTTGAACATAAGCTGATGTGCTTTCAACACCATGTACAATTTCAAACTCATATGCCTTGATTCTTTTCTCAAAAATAAAACTACTTCTACGTGCTACAAAAGTGAAAAAGAAAGGCTTGTAGGCAGAGCACTTCAAAAAGTCCTCAGCCAATTCATATTTCAGCTGCCTCGGTACCAGGTTTCATTGAAGCAGATGAATCAGAACAACTTGACATTAACATCAGTCCAATGGAGATGTCAAAAGTATAGGGTGCAATTAGGAGCTGAAAAATAACAAAGAGAAGGGATATCATCCAATCACAGCAGAGATCAGAATAGCATTTGACACTCGCCACCTAATGAAGCTGATTGAACTGTTCAATGGCTTTTATTTCAGGAATGATGGGGTGGAGGTGGGGAAGCACCTTTCCGAGCAGTGGAAAAATGGAATCACTGATAGAATATCCTGAAAAGGGAGCTGTCCTCAAAGTGCTGAGTTGGAATAATACTGCCACATTCTGGGGTCAGCATAGGCTTGAGCCGGGCATTATGAGGTCAAGGATGCACAGGCAGAAAGATCAGCTGTTTACATCCGGATCTGGGAAAGAAGATCAGTTCTCTACAGCCACTGTAATGGAAGGCCTCAGAGACAATGGAAACTTCTTTCCCCTGGCCCCAATTTTTCTTTCATTGTCTGATGTTATATCTGGACAAAGAAAGAATTATTAATACTTCTCAAGTATGAGAGATATGGGCAGATCCTGGCGTAGCAATTGCCAGGGAAAAGAAAATGACAAAGCCCTGGGGGGAGGAGGAAGAGGCAAAGTGTGCTGGGATGGTCCTTACCCACACGTCTGATAGCCCTTGGGTAGGAAAATGCTGCGAGGGATCGTCTTCCTTGATATTTTATTATGAAAAATTTCAAACCTCTAGTAAAGTTGAAAGAATAATATGATGAGCGCATTTATTCTCATCCCCTAAATTCATCCATCGTCCATGTTTTCGTATACGATTTATTGACATAGAAATCCAATCTCTTCCTCTCTGTTTTCCTGAACCACTCGAAAGTAGGCTACAGGAATCACGACATTTCACTTCTAAATTCTTCAGGCTGCATCCCCTTGGGGTAAAAAGCACTCACTCTTCCATATAAACAAACATTATCATGCTTGATAAAATTAAGGAAAAAACTAACATACATCCTATAACCTTCGCTATGCAAATTTTATTTTATCGAATTGTTTTGCTTTAAAAATGTCTTTTAGGATGGGGAGGTAAAAATACTGGTTAATGGAGAGAAAGTATAGCTAGGAAATTAGTTCTGTGCTCCGTAGCACTGCAAAGTGACTGTATTGAACAATAGTGTATTGTATATTTCCAAATAGCTAGAAAAGCAGACTTTGAATGTTCCCAACACAATGAAATGATAAATGTTTGAGGTGATGGATATGCCGATTACCTGATTCGATCTTTACACATTGTACATGTGTGTTATAATATCACTCTGTGCTGCATAAATACATACTGTTACGATGTGCCAACTAAAAGTAATAATTAAAGCCCAGAATGTCTTTTAGAGTCAGTCTTTTTAAACCACAATCCAATCAAACTTCTTAGTCTGCATTTGATTATATCAATTTTAATCTAGAAAAGGCCCCTGCATTTTTTTTACCCTAATGAAAACTCAGAAAATGAATTTTCTGATGAGTCCTGACCAGCTATGTTATAGAACGATTGTTTCTTCCTGACATTTTAAGTTGTTTCTTTCCATTGTATTTCCTGTTATCTTGCTGAGGATTTGATTCAGACCTCTATAAAATATTCATGTTAAATATTTTTACAGAATACCTCAGATTCACATGGAATTTTTACAGAATATTTCACAGATGAAGTGGTATGCCTCGCATCCTATCAGGAAGCTATAATGGAATGCCGCCCTTACTGTTGATAACACTAGTTTGATCACTTGAGTAGGTGATAGGACCATTTCACTGTAAAGTACGTCTTTCACTTTATAATTAGCAAGTATTCTGTGGGCCTGTATCTAGGTCCTGTGCGACTACACAGCTCCAATGGAATATATTACCCATTGACGGTCAGCACCTAAGTGAATTATTTATGAGAATTTGCAAAAAGTAAATTCTCTACTTTGATTATTATTTCTATAGTGATTGCATGTTATTCTTTGAATCGGACAAGATAGTAGAACCCAAAGTCTTCACAGTGCAGTTTGCACAATGTCCAGGCTGTAGGTCAAAATTAGTGAAGGTGCCAAGAAATAGGAAATGCAACCTGCATGCAAGAGAAAAGGAAATCATGGAGACCCAACCTGAGATGCTGGAGCTGGCAGGTGAGAGCTCTAAAGGAGCTAATGCAATCAATCATTCAGGAACATAAAAAAAAATACATACTAACGGACAAACAATAGGAAATTTTAGCAGAGGGCTTGAAGCTTTTTTTTTTTTTTTGTAATGAACTAAAAAGGAACAAATTTGGAGGACTTACAGTTCCCAATTTCAAAACTTACTAAAGAGTTGTATTAATCAAGAGAATAGGATACTGGCATAAGAATGGACATCCAAATGGAATGGAAGTTAGAGTCCAGAAAGAAACCATTATTTTTATGGTCAATTGATTTTCAACAAAAATACCAAAGCAATTCAGTGAGGAAAGAAAGGATGTTCTTTTCAACAAATGATGCTGGGACAATTGGAAATCTACATGCAAACAACAAAGAAAAAAAAAATCTTTGCAGAGCCTTACCTCCCATAATACATACAACTCATTTAGATCACAGACCTACATGTGGGAGCTGAGACTCTTTACCAGAAAAACAGGAGTAAATCTTCCTGACCTTGAGTCAGGTCACATTTCTTTGATATGACACCAAAATCACAACCAATAGAAGAAAATAATTGACAAATTACACATGGAAACTTTTGTACTAAAAAAAAAAAAAAACTATCAGGAAAGAAAAAAACAAGTCAAGGTCTGGGAGGAAATATTTGCAAATTATATATCTGAGGAGGGATTTGTATTCATAACGTATTAAAAAAAAAACCCTAACATTTCAATAGTAAGAAGAAAAATAACCTAATTTTAAAATGGGCAAAAATTTGGAATAGGCATTTCATCAAAAAAGATGTATGGATTGTCAATAACCACATAAAAAGATGTTTAGCATCATAAGTTGTTAAGGAAACGCAAACCCAAATCATAAAGAAATACCACTTCATGTCCACAAGAATGGAGATAATAATAATAATAATAAGACAATAGGAGTGTTTGAGAATATACAGAGAAGCTAGAACCTTCATACCTAGTTAATGGGAATGCAAAATGGTATAGTCACCTTGGAAAACATTCTGGAAGTTTTTTAAATGTTAAACATAGATTTATTATACAGCCCAGCAGCTCTACTCCTATGTATTTACTTAAGCAAAATAAATACATATGCCCACAAAGAGTTGTACATGAATGATCATAGAACTACTATTCTTAATGGTCAAAAAGTAGACACAACCCAAAGGTCCATTAGTCTGTTAAAGACTAAGCTAAAGAAAAGATCATGTATTATATGATTCTATCCACAAGAAGTGTCCAGAACAGGCAAATCTATGAAGACAGAAAGATTTGTGGTTGCCTGGAGATGGAGATAAGGATACGGAATAACTACAAATGAGCACCAGGTTTCTTCTGAGATGACAAAAATGTTCTAAAATTAGTTTGTGGTGATGGTTGCACAACTCTGTAAACTTATTAAAAATCAATGGCTTATGGTTCAGCACCTTAGGTCAGCAGCGAGAACACTGGCCACATACACTGGGGCCTGACAAGTTCGAACCTGGCCCAGGCCTGCCAAACAATGACAACTGCAACTAAAAAATACCTGCGCCTCATGGTAGGCATCTATAGTCCCAGTTACTTGGGAGGCTGAGGCAAGAGAATCACTTAAACCCAAAAGTTTGAGGTTGCTGTGAGCTGTGACGCCACTCTACTGAGGATACCATAGTGAGACTCTGACTCTAAATAAATAAATAAATCATTGGCTTGTATAGTTCAAATGAATCAATTCATTGTATGTAAATCTTACCTCAATAGAGTTGTTTAAAAAAAAAAACTAAGTGAAATTTCTAGAAATGAAAATATAATAAAAAATTGATACATCAGGAATGACAAAAGAATCAATGAGCTTGGAGACAGACCAGTAGAAATTATCCAAGTGAGTGACAGTTAAAAAAATTATTAAAAAAAGAACAGAGCCTCATTAATCTGTAGTATAAATACCAAAAGTATATGTGGAGTCCTAGAAATAGAAGAGAGATAAAATGGGGGGAAATATTTGAAAAGAGAAATATCCACAATTTTCTAAATATGCTAAAAGACATAAATATACAGGTTCCAGAAACTAGGTGAATCTCAAGCAGACTAGATGGATAAACACAAAGACAGGTGCATGGCTTCCTTTCTACGCGGCAGTCAAACTACTGAAACAAAAGAGAAAGAGGAAAACCTTGAAAGCCATTCAGAGTAATAGACCATATGACCCGTAAAAGAATAACAATCAAGGATGACCGCTGTTGTCTCCTTAGAATAAAGAAGGAACTATCAACCCGAAATTTTATACCACAGAAAACATCCTTCATACATGAAGAAAAAAATAAAGACATTTTCAGATAAATTAGGGCTAAGAGAATTCATCACCAGCAAACCTGCCCTACGAATAAATGGAAAAGGCAGTTGTTGAGGATGAAGGAAAATGAAGGAGTTCCATGTTGGGGGGAAAGGAAGGGTTGCTAGGAATGATGCACATACGGGTACATATTAAGGATGACTTTTTTCTTTGTATTTTCAAAATATATATGCATGAGTCACTTATGAAAAGTCATAGCACTGATTTGTGATATTTATAACATACATAAAGATGACGACCTAGCAAAACGGAAGGCGGCAGGGGATAAAGAGACTCAGGTTTCCCCGTTTAATACATTTGGCATTGAGGAGTTCGATACTGACTGTGAGCAGTTAGGGATGTTGATTGTAATCTCTACAGCAGATACTAAAAATTGTGTAAAGACGCATAGCTTCTTTAAAACAAAAGTCACTAGACCAGTGAAAGTTCTCAAAAAAAATTCATTTAACCCCAAAGATATCAAGAAAGGAACAAAAGAAAAACAAAAAGAATGTGGGAAACCAAAAGCAACTAGTAAGGTGGTGGATATACGTTCCAAACGTATCAGCCACTATGTTTCTATCTAATTGGAATATACTAAACCATCCAATTAAATGAAAAATCAATACCCAATGATTAATACTAGTAATATCAACTTATTCATGTCTTTATATTTCAAGCGTGTGCTACAAATAAGTTGATGTTAATAGTAAAAGGGTAAAAAAACATACATTGTGAAAAAGAGGCCACCACATATTAATATGAGGTGCGTGAGGTAGACATGTGGCGATTATCAAAGATGAGAGATGAGATGAGACACGTTTCAAAAGGATATAAGATAAAAGATATTTCAAAAAGATTCATCAGAAAGATAAAACAATCAACAAAGCTTCAAAATACAACCAGTGAAATTTAACAGAATTAAAGGAAAAAATAAAAATAACAATCATAGATGAAGATTTTAAACACCACCTCACTAGGCAATTGACACTGAGAAAAAAATATCAGAAATGACACAGAAGATCTGAAAGGCACCGTCAGCCACCATCACTTAATTGACTTTTACGTCCATACATTGTGGTTTTTTGTTTGTTTGTTTACAAATGAGCATTTGCTTTCACCAAGATAGACCATGTACTGGGCCATATAGCAAGTTTTAATAAATTTCAAAATCTCTAGCCATAGTAGAATTGTATTCAAAATTGATAACAATAAAATATCTTTAAAAAGATACTTGGAAATTAAACAACACAAT
Source organism: Galagoides demidoff (assembly GCA_963574575.1). NCBI lineage: Eukaryota > Metazoa > Chordata > Mammalia > Primates > Galagidae > Galagoides > Galagoides demidoff. Next base: position 17,305 of record CAUYQV010021034.1, read on the forward strand.
CTTTTTTTTTTGAGACAGTCTCACTATATTGCCCCCTAAGTAGAGTGCCATACAGCTCACAGCAACCTCAAACTCCGGGTTTAAGTGAGTCTCTTGCCTCAGCCTCCCAAGTAGCTGGGACTACAGGCGCCTGCCACAACACCCCGCTATTTTTCTGTTGCAGTTGTCATTGTTGTTTAGCAGTCCCGGGCTGGGCTCAAACCCGCCACCCTCGGTGTTTGTGGCTGGTGCCCTACCCACTGAGCTATGGGCACCGAGCCAAACAACACAATTTTTAAAAGCAATTATATCCCATCAAAATTTTCTTCAAGAATCTTTTAGTCCACTTAGGAAGTAAGTCTTCTATTTACCTGTCAAGTAGTTCAGTCTAATGAGATGGTGTTTAAAATCTTCATCTATGATTGCTGACTTTTCCGACAATGGCCAGTTCCAGAGTCTTATCTCGGAACCAGGAATTCCTCCACCTCCTGGTCTCTCTCTTTCTCTTCGGGTTCATACCCCTGTCATCTTTCCCACTTATTCACTGATGTCCTTTCCTGTCCCCCTGGACTGTGACTTTCATGTCTATTTCTGTTTTTATATTTCCAGGTGCAGAGTAGACTGCTGATAAAGAATGTATAAGAAAGATAATAAGAAAAGAGAGAGGGAAGGGGGTAGGAGGGAAGGAGAGAGAGAGGGAGGAACACAGCCATGTTTTAATCCACACAAGTCAGAACTTGTAAAGCGATAGTCATGGGATTCTAAACCCCCAAAGACAAATGTTTTATTTTTGTTTCTTCCTTATCTAGAAAGTGATTGGGGACATTTTTCAATAGCTAAAATAATTATCTCTGCTGTGAAAAGAATGGGGCTAAAGAGACTCTGTTTATAACAGGTTCAGCTTCTTAAAAATATTTTTCCACGCATATCTCATGTAGATAACTACATAGTTTTATAGCCAATATTCGCGCAAAGTAATTTGAAGGGCATTTAAGTGTCAGCTACCCACACTGGTTTCAGTTATTAAAAGATTAGCTGGTACACATAATGAAAATTTATTCCTCCAAATCTGGACATAGGTTATTGGGGAAAACATGCCGTCTAAATCAAGAGTATGTGGAGCCCACAGAGGTCTAGGCTGAGGTAATATATTTCAGAACTCATTTCATTCTAAATACGATCTCATTGACTTCAATACTAAGAGATGCTGGTTTTGCTGAGATTTTATCCTTCGAAGTCTGGATCGGGAAGATTGCATCCTCTGGGTCATTTCTCCAACACTAGCTTCCTGAATTTTAAAAGCATGTAACAATATGCAATTATTGTAAAACAAAGTAAAAACACAATTGCAAAAACAACACGTGGGATTATTTTAGGAAGAAGTATAGTTATATTTCTTATCAAAATGATAGTCTTACTGATTATTTAATAATTAGCCTTTTAAAAATTCCATCCTTGAGAGGGCATTTTTAGACTTCATTGAAAATAATTATCTATGCCTTAAAATCTACTTAAAGTTGGTATCAAGACCCTTGTCACAGAGCATTTCCATATGTATTCAATTCATTTAACAAATACTTGTGAGAATATTGCTTCTGGGTTTCTAGCTGTAAACCCAAACCCCATCGTAGGGAGTGGAAAGAAAGAACATACAGGCTAGTTACATGCACATCTAGGTAAAGTGGTAAGGGCTGGGGCAGGGGACCTTCTGAGGATTCAGGCAGCTAAGAGTCTTCTCAGGAAAAATAGCATCTAAACTGTGACCTCAACTGTGACATGCACCATCCAGCCACCACCGAGAGTTCTCTTGTAAATTAGAGAACTCTTTCACAACTTCTCTTTTATCAAATTTCCAACATCCCCTAAGCCTCATTTTGGCTGACATCTGTATTTCATATTTATAGGGGAAAGAGGAAAAGCAAAGTAATTACTGTGTCCCTTCTCAACCCCAATTCTACCACCCACCTGCATGGGCGGCCCTGTCACCCTCCCTAAATGTGCCCGGAATCCTTCTCATCCCCCATCCTCCACCACTTGCTTCCTTCATCTCCAGCCACACCCATCAAATCACCTTTCCTGGATCCTTCCCCAGAACTGTCAATCACAACTTAACACTAATCATCTTTTTCAACAACCTCCACTTTGCCCCAAAACCTTCCTCTAGACCAGGGATTTTCAACCAGTGTGCCACAGCACACGGGTATGCCAGGAACATTTTAAAAGATCATTAATTAAATTATTTTCAAAAGAAGTTCAAAGCACATTGAATATAGTCTCCTTGTATTCTTTCTTTTATCAACATAATTTAAATGTGCCACAGAACTTTAACTATCACTTCAAGTGTGCCGTGAGATTAAAAAAAAAAAAAAGGTTGAAAAACACTGCTTTAGATATTTAGGTATCAGCTTGTTTGTCTTCTACATTCATTGCAAAATTTCTACGAAATATTAACTAAACCCACTGCTCTCTTCCGTGCCTCCCTTCTCAACCCACTTTACTTAGCTCTTTGCCCCGCCACTAGACTGAAACAAATACCTTTTGTCAAGACCATCAATAACTGTATCTCGCCAGAGTCACAACCTACTTGATTTCTCGACAGAAGGTGACATGGTTGACCATGGCCTGCTTTTCTGGGCTTCCCTGGCACCACAATTTCCCAGTCTTCCTCCCCTTCACTGGTCACATCATCTTATCGTCCATTGTTGACTTTTTCGTCAGTACCATTTCCCTAAAAGTAGGCCCAGCTAGGGTTTGGCCTTCCCGCATCTGTCTTAGCCCTAAGTGACCTCACTAAGTTCTACAGCTTTCAACGCCTTCTATGAATCGATGACTGTTTATGTCATACACAGACATCTCCCCTGTGTGCCAGACACGTGTCCAGCCTCCCACCGAGCATGTCCACTTGGGAATTCATTTGTCCCCTTGCTGGACAGACAGGTCACCTCCAGGCTTCCACCACAATAACACTGGGATAAACAGCATCACACATTCATCTTCTGGACTTTTATGAGAACTTCTTTGAGACGTGTATTTAGGATCAGGACGGCTAGACCATGTCATCTATGTAAATATAATTCAGTACAACTGATTTTTCTCCAGAATGGCTACAGAGACACTAGTAACCAGGATAGCTCTTCTATTCCAGTGGTGTAAAAGTCTGGCTGTATATTATAATATAAACAAACACTTGGGGAGATTTTAAGAAATCTAACCACTTAGGCAATAACCTAAACTAATTAAACCAGAATTCCTGTGGATGGAATTGAAACAGCAGCATCATTTGAAAGTTCTCCAGCTCATTCTAATATGCAAATGAGGGTAAGAACTGCTACTCAACCTTGCCAATTCTTGGCATTTTGGCTTTCTTATTTTTCCAGTATAATAGGTGTTAAGTGTTGGATCATTATTATTTTCATCTGCATTTCTATAGTATCTTTATTATTCTCAATATAATAAATTGGTTTTCCCAATACTGCCATCTAAACAATTTGACCTTTTCCCATTGATTTATGGTCCAAGCTCTTTGTAGCTGGAATCAAGTAAATCCATTTACTTGATAACATCTTATCGAACACACAGTTATTTTCAGGCAGGATGTGTCTATCACAATTGTTAAAATATTGGACACATAGAGTATCTCATGTATGTGTGTGTTGTGTATACAGATGACCCTTGAACAACACGGGTTCTCTTCTGCCTCTGGGACGCCTGAGACAGCAAGACCAACCCCTCCCCCTCCTCCTCCTCTCCAGCTACTCAACCTGAAGACCTTTATGAAGACCCACTTGCACTTAATAAATGGTAGATATAGTTTTCTTCCTCATAATCTCAGTAGCAGTTTCTTTTCTCTAGCTTATTTTGTTGTAAGAATACACAATACATAATTCATATAATGTATAAAATACGTGTTAATTGGCAGCTCATAGGAAAGGCTTCCAGGCAACAGTAGGCTATTAGTAGTTAAGTTTTGGAGGAGCCAAAAGTTACACTCAAATTTTTGACTACATGGGTGCTCAGCACCCTAATCGCTGTGTTGTTCAAGTGTCGTCTGTGTATTTGCACCTACACCCACCTATATTTTGTGTACAGTATAGTTTTGTGCTGATCTTTGCCTCTGAAGATGGATTGAAAGCTCAGGTTTTGATGCCAGACAAAAACCTGGGTTTGAGTTCAAGTTTTACCTGTTTACCAGCAACTTTGGGCAAGTTGCTGAATCTCTGTCTGAGCCTCAGATTCCTTGCTGGTAGAAGGAAGATATTAATCTAGGCCACATATGTTTGTTGTAAAGACTAAATGAGCAAGTGTCAATAAAGCATGAAACAATTCCCGACACTCTGTGAATGTTCAGTAAACTACGCTTTGTCATTACTGTTCCTCATGTAACTTGCCAGGTTGGGTGCTGCGTGACCCTGGAGCCTGAAGCACTTTTTAATCCAGTTGTTGTAGACTGAAGTGCTTTTGAGAGAAAAATAATGTGTGCATATCGTTGAGGTATCCCTGCAGCTTACTTTGCTTGGCAGTAGTTCGGCCTTACATTCAAGTAACAAAGAAAGCGCCATTTTAAGTTTTTACGGAAGAGTGACAACTGTGCAACTTGAATGTTTTTATTCTATAAACATCATTTATTTTTGGAAAACGGGAGTGTCGGCACTTGGAGCTCATAGAGGATGTATCCATTAAGTGAGCCTGTGCCACCAACACAACACAAGGGGACCAGAGGTTCTCAGTTCTTGTGGGAGACCATCTGGGATACTGGTTTTCCCAAATCTGGATCAATAATTCCCAAATCTGGATCAATAATACAGGAAGCCAATTGTTGCTGTGTGGTCCAAGTCTTCCCATTTTCAAGAATCCAGAAATCTAATTTTTTTTTCTAAAAAAATTTGGGTTTGGCACCCATAGCTCAGTGAGTAGAGTGTCAGCCACATACAAGCCTGGCCTGGGCCTGCTAAACGACAATGACAACTACACCCAAAAAATAGCTGGGCATTGTGGCGGGTGCCTATAGTCCCAGCTACTTGGGAGGCTGAGACAAGAGAATCTCTTAAGCCCAAGAGTTTGAGGTTGCTGTGAGCTGTGATGCCATAGCACTCTACCAAGAGTGAAATAGTGAGACTCTGTCTCAAAAAAAGAAAAAAATTAATTGCAGCCCTAGTTACAAAAGCCAAGTATGGAAGCCACCTAAGTGTCTATTAACAGATGAATGGGTAAGAACAATTTGGCACATACAAGATTGGACAATTAAGGTCTCAAACTCATCCTAGGAAAAGTGCTACGTATGTCATTACCGAATATGACTACAGTTACCTTCCTCCCCTGGGGAAGCAATGCACCAATGCCAATCCACCCTTCAAAACAATTTTGAAACTCTTTTTGTGGAATGTCCATCTGAGCTGTTGTTGCAGGATAAGGTCTGACAATTAAGTTCAAGAACCATCCTAGGGAAAGTGCCATGTTTTACCTTAATATTTGTCTTATCCATTGTCTTCCCACTAATCAGAGATCACAACTAGATCTTAACGCCTTGTTCAGGGCCCGACACAGCTGAGGTTTTTAAAAAGCTCTTACGGGATAAATGAATGACTAAATCCATAAATATCCTCTATGTCAATGTCCTTTGCCAAATAATTTCCAAAGAAACTATTTAGTTTTTTGAATATACATTGTTTCCACAAAAATTTCATTAACAATGCACATAAAAATTTTATAGAGAGAAAAAAAATTTTTATCTTTTCAGGTGAAGTTAAATGTTTTCCCTTTGGTCCAAAACCAACCATAAAACCTTTTTTTCCTTGGCTGCCAGTAAGCTCAGAGGCACATTTAGCACTCAGTTGAATCATTAACTCATTGCTGAAGCTTGATGTCTCTTTCTTCTTCTTTTTTTCCCCCAACATTTTCCATTTTGTTTTAATTGTCCCATTTTATGCTTGTTAGTTGTGTCACTCAAGTAAAATATTTGATGGAAGCAGGCAACACAGAAATCATTAGAAAACAATTACCAAGTAAAATATGCAGTGATTTGCTTTAGGACAAATACACTCCAGAGGCTGCATCCACTTAGCAATTAGCAACCAGCAGGTTTTAGCACCCATTTGCCACCTGTTCAATTGCCTCGACTTTGTATTCTACATAGAACACGGCATGTCTTCAGTGGTTCCAGTGGAGGCCTTGGTTCCTACAGTGACAGTGAACTAGACGCTTCAGATGAGGGGAGAGCAGGACGTGGACCCTGCCTTCAAGGAGACTGCCATCTCACTGAGGAAAACAAGGCTTTTGCCCAAGATGTTTAACAAGGAACATGATCGGCATATTAGTTTGTGAGGGCTGCCATATCAAAGTGCCACAAATAATCAGTGGCTTAAAAAAACAGAAATGTGTTACCTTGGTGCTAGAGGCTGGAAGTCTGAAATGAAGGTGTCTGCACAGTCTTCTCTCTCTCTCTCTCTCAAGTCCTTAGGGAAAAACCTGCTTGTTTCATGCCCTTCTCTTACTTTCTGGTAATCCTTGGCCATCTTTGGTGCTCCTTGGCTTCTGGACATCACTGGTCTCTGCCTCCATCATCACTTACCGTGCTGCCTGTGTGTCCACCTCTTCCCTTACAAGACACCGGGCACACAGGATTCAAGGCTACTCCTGTGTGATACCCTCTTAACACACATTAACTATATGGACAAAAGCCCTTTCCAAATAAGCTCAGAGTCACAGGTTCCAGGGGTTCAAAAATATCCTTGGGGGAGACAAGATTAAGCCCATAGAGTAGGCACAGAAGCAAGCAGCAAGGAGTGTAGAGCGGATGGCTTGAAAGGTTCTTCGGGACAGTACCAAGCTGAGGCTTCCTAAGGAAGGAAGCTTCCTGACCGGTTTCAGGAGCAGCCCCCAGTGCTGCAGCTCTGAGAAGTTTGTGATCCGTACGTCTGTTTGTAGCTGAGGGTTATTTCCCTGTCACGCTGCTGGCCCGCCCTACCTCCTCCTTTGTTACCAACTGACTCTGCCTGGGATCATTCTGCTTGGGAGCAATCTCATTTCAGCCCTTGGCATTCTTCGTGTGCTCTGCGTGTTGAGTTTTTATCAGTTTCCTGTGATAAGAAATTTCTAAGGCACTTTTTACAGGAAGGCCTTCCCTTGTGTTCTTATCTCATTGCTATCACAAGCTCGTGTGATAGATTTTGCCAGCCTTCAATTCATAGGGGTTCTCTGAATTAAAGAAAAATATACACGCCTCAGTTTTTTTCTTTTTCTTTTTGCAGCTAACAGTGTATATACAAACATTCAGAGACGATGAAATTATACTTCCACCCATCAGCCTGACTGCGTTTTCATGGATTTAAAACAAGACTTTGCTTATCTCACTTTCCTAATGGAATTTTTTTTTAAAGTTGTCTTGGCAGGTTTTCTTCTAGGGATAAAATGTTCGCTTTGTCTGTTATAAGCTTTATCATAAGCATCTCCACTGTCCTGGCTGATCAGGTCACAGTGAACCTTGAGATGTCCTCCTCCTCCTCCTCTCTTCACATGCAAAGTCTGAGCGGCGACAGATCTGGAAACTCTGTCACCTTCCTCCAACAAATGAAAATAAGAAAATTAGAGCATTAATAACCTGTTGCTATTGGGGGGGGCATTTGAGCTAATTTTAACTGTAAGAACGCTGTTCCAATATGCATTTTTGTTAAACATAATCACAGTTGTCGACAATTAACATTTTGTTGAGCGTACTGTGGTATTTTGCCAAGCCATAATTGAGCAAATTATAACAAATGACATTTTTGCATAAAATACCAGCTGATGTAGAGTCACAAGTTTAGGACCTGAAGTATATTTTGAGACCCAGTAAAGCAGGAGAGATATTTACCTCATTAGGCGAAAACCTGAAGTTGGACTACAGCAGGGCTAAAGAACGCCAGTTGCTACGTTTAAATCCTCCAGTTCCATCTCGTGTCATTAATAAAGGTGGTCTGGGTCCTCATCGGCTCATACGCAAATGCCTTTGACAGCCTCCTGGAGACCTTCTGTATTCCTGTCAACGCAGCTCCCAGAGTCATGTGCAAACCCCACTGCCTTGTGTGTGTGCAGTGAGTTGTAGTTGCTCAAACACATCAGTATGTTTCTGTTTTCCCAGCTCCAGGTGGGGAGTTTGGTGGTTTGTCCTGTGGATGCCAGTCCTGAGACACAGACCCAGGCTCTTGGGATTTCCCAGCAGGTCAGGCTGGTTCCACCGCTCAGCTTTGCCTCCTCCACCCTATTTCTACCCTCTCCACGTCCCCCACAGTTTCTACTACTCTTCACCTGGGTTTGGAGCCTCGGCATTCGGGGCCTTGGACACGTTTCTTCTCTAACACACTGTTCATCAAGTCCCATTCCTTCTCTGCCACTTCAAAAATATACCTAGAAAAATATCACCTTCGATCTCGTCCTTGTCACTTTCAGTCTCCCATCCCACCAGGCCCTGCAGAGTCTCCCCGGCAACTGTGACTAGGACGATGACAATGGTCACCTGGGCTTAAATCTCCTTTCTTAGCGCCGATATCCCCTAGCATTTAAATTGTGTATCAGCTGGTTTTGCACACAGGACTAGCTTGGTATCATTTAAATGTTGGCTGTATGTGTTAATTTTATTTCCCTAAGCAGATCACATTCTCTTTGAAGGAAACCTTGTCATCTGTTTCTTTTCTACTTTGCCCTTTTACATACCTAACTTGGGCGGTATGAGTACATTTGATCAGTACTTGATCCATCTTAATTTCTTAGCTTTCTTGGCTCCAAAACGTAGGTAGATGCCATATAACAGCAAAACGTCTAACTAGACATCATAGTCTCGTAATGGTTCTCAATGAATATTACAATGTTGTTATGCTCTCCAAAATTCTGATTGAGGTAACCCTTTAAAAACACTAGAGGTTCATGTTTTTGACCCTATATTTTAAATATCACCTAAGGAAGAGAAAATTAATAAATTATGTATGCCATTCAAGATATTGTTTTTGACAGTTTTATGGGACATAGCATTGTCAGCCCTGAGTTTCTGGCTTTATCTGAGTGGCCATTTTCCCTGGTCATTCACTCCATTCATCTTTGCCACCATATTCACAGTTGCCGCAGGAAAGTCTGTTCTGCGTATTTCCCATGTGTTTTCATGCATTACCAGGCTCTCCCGTTGTTTGGGACTGGGCCACTCTGTGGAGGCAAGAAGTTGAGACCTCTATTTGGTTGATGCATTTGAGGAGTAGCGTGAAAAGAAAAATGCTTTTAACTGGGGTGACCTTAACTAAATAGAAGTTCTTTGTGTACCAAAGGGATAAAAAGTTAATTCCTACCCAAAGCTTCATTAAACGGATGCTTGGTAAGAAAGGCTAATAAAGCAGGGTGACCCGGTGAGTTTCAGGGGATCTCTACGCTGCAAAGCCTCAGACAGAGCTGTTGGTCCTGCTTCGTCAGTAAAGCATCCTAGATTTAAATGGGACTTCTTTCCCCCACCCTACCTGGCGCTTTAGGGATTTTAGACCATTAGCCAATGGCCCACTAGCTTTATGGGATGTCTGCATCACTGCAGACACAAAATCGAGTTTTCTCTTCTGAATGTGTCAAAGGCCCATGATAAGTTACAGTTCCCTTCCTCCCCGGTTCCTACAGTCCTGAGGATTTTGGTCTTTAGATGTTAACATGTGGAGACCACGTTGTGATAATTCACTTGCTAAGAAACAAAACCAAGTTCAGATATTGTGTTGTGGCCTCAGAAAGTTCTCTACAAAATTTATTTGTTTTTTCTTGCCTTTATTTACCAGGTGAGGTCTGACTTATATACAGTAAAATATGTAATTCAATGAGTTTTATAAATGCCCACTCTCCCACTAGATCTAGAATTTGGAAAGCATCCTTCTGACCCTTCCCAGTTCACGCTGCCATTGTCTCGACACGTATTGCAAGAATACAGAGCAGGAAGGAGCTCAATTAATTCAGATAGCAACAACACGTGGCTATTGGAATGTCTCAGCAAATAAATTTACCAAGAAAACTTCCCAGACATGCACCACCAGTTTATCTGCATCTTTGAGATGAATGTACTATAGGTCTGACACCCACCTAGGCCTGTATCTACCTGTCTTCCTTATACTCACAGAGCAATGAATGAGTCTGCTGGTAAGTGCTACTGCTTCTCTCCACCACCTTGATGTAGTTGAACATAGGATGGTTCAGCTTCACAACTGTATTTCTAGCACCTATACTATAAGAACCAACTTTTAATGAGTCAACAAACCATGGACACGAGGTTCTTGTTTTTAGCCTTCACGGTAATCAGTGTACATTTCTCAGGTATGGTATTAACAAAGCGGTCTTGCATTAAAAAGTCCAAATGCTTCTATGCCTACAGATCAGAAATGTTAGACATCAAAATGTGTATGTACTCAGATATAAAATATCATAGATAGCAGGGTGAAAGCAGCCAGGGTACTTAATTTAGCACAAATCCTGTACAAAGCCAGAGAAGAGTAGCCATTTCAAAAGACCCCTTTATTGTGGTTACAAAAGAAAAAAAGGAGGAAGGAGGTAACCCCATTCCTAGATTCCTGCAGAGTGCAGGAAATCAAAGGAAATAAAATTAATCCCATTGAACCACAGTACCCACAACACTGATCGTAGTAGATATCATCAAATATTTGGAAGACTGTCATGTGAAACAGGAGTTAATTAGATTGACTCTGTGAACTCGACAGGACCGCACAAAGAACAATAAAAAGACGTTCTAGAGAAAGCTAACTCTTCACCTCAATCTCAGGAAGTGTCTAACGTTTAGAACTCTTTATAAATGGAGTTGGGCTGGCCTGCTTTGCTAAATGGCCAATTCCCAGTTTCTAGAAGTGTTTAAGTAGAGTCAGGGTGACCTATGTCCAGAACAATCTGGATGGAATTGCAGCTCTAGTAAACCGATTTGCTTGTGTGACTTCATAAATTTATTCCAAGAGTAAGTGACTCCTTGTACTTGGTTGATGAGATGATATAATCTCTTCCAAATCAGTTTGCCTGTTTATTTTTCAAATTCTCTGATGGTTCAGAGAGAATTTTACTCTTATTTCCAGCTGTCTTCTGTATTACATCCAACAGGAAAAAAAAAAGTGAATTTCAGAAGAGTGTTCCGTATTTTCTGTGATATGATTACCTCAGGCAGTGTTGCAAGTGTAATTAAAATTCTGTTTGCGTTCCTTGAAATATAGATAAGCATTGCAGTGTGATCATTCTGCAACATCAGAATTGGGTTGTAATCCAGTCGAGTCTGGTAACACTGTGAGCGATCCTGGACCTATGATTTCTGAGACTAAGAGTAATTCCCTGTAATCAGTATTAGACTTCAGGCTACGAGGTAATGCACGTTCTAGGCTGCGTCTGGGGTCTCTCAGAAGAAAGGAAGCTAAGAGACTCTAGCAAGAATTTAGCTATTTACTGTGTATGGATGCTTGTTCTAACAAAGCAATCTGGATTTTATTTTAAAATAAACATTAAAAACGTGTGTTCCAAAGCCTGGCAGAGACCCACTTCCATATCAATTGAGTAAAACAGAGCTGTAAAAAAAAAAAAAATAGATGCCTATTGCTGCCTTCCCAGAGTCAGTAAGAATAATAACTCACATTATCAGAAAGGGCAGTACGAAATTACTCGTGCAAAGAACAAGTAAAGACTTCTTGCTTTTCCTTTCTGGCTTCCTTGCTACCAATTTAAGATCAAGATCTTAGAAGGAATTACATTCCATCTTAGGTAGAACTGACAGAAACACATTTTCAATTACCAGCAGGTGACAAGAGAACAACAATGCCAGTGGTTTTTTAAACAAGGTTATTTCTTGCTTTACAAAGGTGACTATTTATAAATGGCTGAACGAGATCTCTAACAAATAATATGACTCTTCGCAAAAAATATAAATACTATTGCTTTAGATACCAGTACATTTGATTTACAGTTTTCCAGTTTCTTGGGGATCCAAATAGGGGGAATTCCAACAGAATTACTTAACTTAAAAAATATTAAATATAAGCACAACCCAAGGGGACCTATTATAATAAACCCAATTAATACTCATTTCCATTGTAGAAAAGTAGAGTTCGTGATTTTATTTTTGTTGTCATTTTTGTGATAGTCAAACTTCTCAGAACCCATTTAAACACTTGTATATGAATGAATGAATGAATGACTGTCAAATGATGAATGAAAATCATATAAGTAGGTCTGGATATAGTGGTTCATGCCTGTAATCCTAGCATTCTGGGAGGCTGAGGAGGGTGAATCACTTGAGTTCAGGAGTTCAAGACCAGCCTGAGCAAGAGCCAGACCCTTGTCTCTACTAAAAATAGAAAAAAAAAATTAGTTGAGCATCATGGCGTGTGCCTGCACTCCCAGCTACTTGGGAGGCTGAGGCAAGAGAATCATCTGAACCCAGGAATTTGAGGTTGCTGTGAGCTATGATGCAACAGCACTCTACCCAGGACAATAGAGTGAGACTCTATCTAAAAAAGACAGAAAACAATACAAATAACTGACTCAGGTTCTACAAGGCAGCCTCATGGCAAAACTCCATGTAGTGGAGCCTCTATAAGTTGACCCCTCTAGGGCTGTAACAAACTGGTCAATGTACAGAGGTGGCCACCATAAGGAACTAAGTCTACTGTACTGATACATCCATGTGTTGTGTGTCTACTTAGGAGGTGGTCAGTATGGGGGGGTAGTAAACCATGGAGATTCCACTATAGGTTTTTTCCCGTATCATGTCCTCCCTGTCACTCCCAGAGCCCCAATTAATACCCAGAGGTCCATTTTAGCAACTCAAATCAAAAGCTCGGTGTTTCTTAAGTCTACAAATCAGACTTGTAGTCTTACTAATATCAGCCCCCATTTTATTTTTGTAAGCTTGGATTTTCCACCCAGTTGTTTGTAAGTTAAAGTGTCTTCTCTAGAAGAGGATTCCAGTGGGCTTCATATTATTCTTCTAAAAGGCAGACACAGAAATCACCCTGAGTTCTTTTTCTCGGAATATTTTTCCTAACAGCTCCCAATTGTTTGGAGCATTTGAAGACACGAGTTAATGTTCACATAGTTAACTTAGATTATCTCCCATCTAAGTTGAGGGTTTTAACGATGCCAAATTATCTCCCCACCTTTTTCCTCCCTTGATTCCATTAACCTTAGTATTTCAAAGCAATCTAATTTTGGATAAATTGCTTTCCTGTGTTTTGGCTGCTAGCTTTTGACAAACGTGTTTTAAGTTTCACTCAAAGGCTAATTTTTCTTATTTTAACCACTGAATGCTTTACAAATTATGCTAGCAAGATGTCTTTTATTTCTTGAGTTTTAGTTACTCAGAAATTATAATTTTCCAAAGCTAAAAAAAGCTTGAAAACTTGATGCTGAGCTAAATATCATTGCCTACATTAAATTCTTAAGAACTTATTATTAGGAAAACTTGTTTTGACTTATCTCCTAGCTGAGAATGCTTTGAAAATACCAGCACATTTAATTACATTTTGTTTATTGGTGAGAATGACCAATCTTTAGATGTATTTTTTGTTGTTGTTGTTTACCATGGGAATATGAAGATATTTTCCTTCCCATTCCAGAGGAAGCTAGCTAAGTACTTGAGTGTACACACATACGTTCTCTCTCTCTCACACACACATACACATGTGGATACATGCACACACAAAAGTTGGGTAAGAAAGGAGAATGGTTGGATCTCATTTTCCTTTTTGTAACAAATAGGCATTTAAGATACTCACAGAAGAAACTGTTGATTAGAAATACATGGGACTTATTAAGAATCATGATACTGTATTAGACCTTGTGATGGACAAAAGCAAAGAAATATAGGCACTATCTTACCCCTACCCTAGGTAAGGACATGTACTTGTCCTCCTCAACTAAAATACACAATCTATGGTGGATAATGTGGGGGCAGTAACATTAATAGTCTTATAGCAGTAACTGCAAATCTTAAGCCCTGTCTGTTGGACCAAGAAAGAGTTGTATGTAAATTATCTCATTTGGTCCTCACCATGTCACATGGGTATTTCTCTTCCTGTTTTACAGACCAAATACAAGAGTCTGAGAAGTCACTTTGCCCAACGATATGGAGCCAGTGCTCAGCCACCACTTAAACCCGGGTTAACTACAGCCCATGTTTATATGTTTTTTTAAAATACCGCATGTCAGAGTATTATAAATATGCATTTCAAAACGGGAGAGCTCCCTTGAAGGACAACTTCACAGAGAGGTGGGTATTTGTGTTGAGAAGTGAAAGGCAAGCTGAAGGATGGTAGGCACAGACACTGGGGAATCTATTTCAGGCAAAGAAAAACATTCGCCTCAAAAAAAGCTTACGATCGAGACTGTAGCGATGTTTGGCTGAAGCGTAGTTAGATTTTTCAAAAGGCGGATGAGACAAAAGGAAAGACAATGGATAGCTTTTAATATGCGATGTGTGTTCATTTATTAAAAATTTGAGAAATTAAAATAGGACATGAGAAATAATGAATAAAAATTTAGCTCTACATAACTGGAGTTTAGAGAAATCTCATATCATCATACGAGGCCAATTATGTTTTTAATGTTCTTTGTTTTCCTTCTCAAGTGAAAAATCATTATTGTCAGGCGAGGTCTCCAAAGTAATTTGTATTTCTTTGGAAAGAGAATATCAAAAATGTAAATGCTTTAGTAAATCAATTAATTCTTGTGTGCTATTTTAGAATATTAGAATATATACAGGCTATTAAAATTGTAATACTAAATATATACTGATAACAAAAGATGAACACAAGTAACGTTTGAGCACCTCTTGTAATTGCAGAAATCAAAGGTGAATCGAGTAATGCCATTTCAATGCAGTTGTTTCTTTTCTTAAAATTTGAATATATTATTTGGAACCCTCTGTATATTTAAAACACCTAGAAATATTGTGCCACAATGAAGGACATTTTATTCACACAAGCTAATTATAATAATTCATATTATAATGATATAATAATTATATAATTCTCTAGCAAAAAATTGTCAATTTTATTTAAGACCATGCTTTGTTATCTACTTTAAAAGTTCTACATAGATACTAGGGAAAGGCATTTTATTATGGCAACATTGAGGTCAACTCTTATTAATGGCATAGACCTTTTGAATATTGAAATCCATTTGGAACTATTTGATTGTTTTGTTTTTCCCATATATATATGTGTGTATATATATATATATATATATATATATATATATAGTGTCAATGTAGTTATTCTCAGTATGAGGATTGAAGACACACAAATAGTTGTGTTTACACTTTTTGCTTTGGGTTATTTGTGATTATTTCAAGATGCTTAATTAAACCTTTTTCAATTTTAGAAATTCAGTTGCTCACCAAAAAGAAAAAGTCTGCATTTAATGAGACTTTTTTCTTCCTCTTTTTCCCATTTTCAATTACTTAGAAATTATTTTGTGAGGATACAACTTGTTTGCTTTACCTTTGAGTCAGAGACTGACTTTAGATCTGAGTCCTTTCCTTAGAAAAGAACATAAACAATCGTGCGTGAAAACCTCTAATGGAATCCAAAGATACATGTAATTCACTAATGCCAGAGGTTCAGAATTTGTATAATTTGCCTGGCGAGTGCAGGGTTAACAAACGAGAGGGCAACAGCAGAGAAGCGGCTTTCAGAGGAGCAGAGATGTGAGCAGGAAGCATTTCCCTGAGCTTCTCTGAAACACGAGCTGATCAAGCAATTAATATAGTTAAAAACACAAAAGCACACTTGGATCTTAATCTACCTTAGAAAAGTGATCCAAACCAAATACGTAAAATTGATTGACTAAGACGACTTTCCAGTGAGGTGGAAAAGTCTCATAAAGATCCAGAAATGGAAGACAAGGAACAAGGTCATTTGGCCCATGCTGTCAGCGCGGAATTATTTCACAGTGATTAAACTCAGTTCAGCTAACAGCGGAGGTAGCTGGTTTCCACTAATGATTCCACATTGAAACTCGGGTCGGAGCAATAAACTTCCTATGTTTTACTTCTTTCCCATCCCACTTCGCAACCTCCCCCAACCACACCCAAGCAAATATTTTTCTTCATTAAAGAAAGGAAAGACCACTGAACAAGGGGTTTCACAAGACCTGAGTTAGCATCTCTTACGAACTTCAGTTATTGGAAAAACAAAACGGTATCTTATTATGTGATTCCAGCTCAGTCGCTCCTCCTGGCTGACGCTCGATTGTAAGTGTGGGGAGTCTGGGGATGGTGTGTATTTCACTTGCCCTAGTAACCCTGGTATACAGCATGTTGCCTCTCCATAGTGAGTGTTCAGTTAACATCTGCTGAACAGGACTCACACCTGTAATTCTAGCGCTCTGGGAGGCCAAGGTGGGTGAATTGCCTGAGCTCATGAGTTTGAGACCAGCCTGAGGCAGAGTGAGACCCTGTCTCTAAAAATAGCTGGGCATTCTGGCAGGCACCTGTAGTCCCACATACTAGGGAGGCTGAGGCAAGAGAATTGCTTGAGCCCAAGAGTTTGAGGTTGCTGTGAGCTATGACACCATAGCACTCTACTGAGGGTGACAAAGTGAGACTCTGTCTCAAAAAAAAAAAAAAAAAGTCTGCTGAACAAAAACAGAAGTTGAACACGTGATGTGTACCCAGAGCTCCCAGGTTGGGGAGCGTGCTAGGGAAGCCACAGCACAAATCCTCAAGGATCAACTCCGAAAAGTTTGAGAGGAAAGTTAAGACATTTAACAGGGTTAATTAAAGTAAATCTATATTAAAATAAATTTGGATAATTTATGGCTAGAATGCAAAATTTACATGAAGGATCGTAGGATTCAAACTTGAGAGTTCAAAGTCATCTTACCAGGCAGCTGCCGCCAGCATTGCTCTGAGACCTCTTCCCCTATCACTGGAGATTTCCAGGGAGAGCACGTGAAACACAGAGTAGACCACACTGTGTACAGAGAGACCCAAGGGAGACAGACTTACAGGTATCGGACTAGTCACTGGGAATTCAGCCACGTTCACAGTGCAGACCCCAACCTACCCAGCTTGTGGGGAGGGCACATGTTTTGTGCACAGGAGTACTGACGGGCACTAGGTTAGTTGATTCAAGATAGATAGAGAGAAATAACAATGCGCACAGATCTCCAGTGCTCATAGCTCGGGGGAGCAATGTTACAGGAGGTTCAGGTGAGTCTGGAGGCCCATGATGTATCTAACATAAGATGCACCAAACACAGCTGTTTGTGGGACACTCAAGAGCAAAGTAGCCAATTCTCACTATTCCACTCCAGGGGACAGTGCCCATGAGCCTTGTCGGGGCATGTCCAAGTCCACAGGCTATGTCCTTCCAGCACTGGAGGCTGTGCCAGAGAGCATGTGGTATATAGAGATGGTATAGATGGGCCTGGAGAGATGATGCCCAGTGTGGCCCTGCCACGCCCACTTGCTTCTCAAGCAATTAATTGTAGGGTGATTTGGAAAGTTTTCCTTTTCCTTCAGTATTATCCTCATCAAAGCCACTTGAACAGGATGAAATCCTATTTAGAAAGATCTTTTAGTTGACTCCGAGCTGTTAGGACCAAAGGAAACCCCTGGGCAGCTTAGGTACCAGTGTGGCTGCAGCCAGGTATGAAGAAGGCAGACCCTGAGCACAAGGCTTGGAGCTGATCTGACGTCTGTGTGCTCCCAGTTCCTTGTCCTGCCTGCTGGTCCTGAAGGTGGCACCCACCGGCTGGCATGAGCAGGCCTCCCCTTGAACCCACAAAACCCAGCTGGTTTCAACCCCTCCAGCCCGTGCAAGTATGCTGGGCCCGCACTTAGAGGGCCCTGTATGGTTTTAAAGCCCAGATGTCACCATCCTAAAATCAACAATTTGATCTTTGAACTTGGATCCGGTAAGTGAAGTCCCATGGGACAACGTAGCCAGCAGAGATGCGGGTCACTGTGGCGTGCCTGCTGTCCAGTGCCACCCCCTTCACAGGTGCTTTTTTTATTCTCTGGACTTCTGTATATAGAAATGATTTTAATGTTCTGACATTAATCCCTGGACTTCTGTATATAGGAATGATTTGAACGTTCTGACATTTCCTGAGCTATCCAGCGTCTTCTGACCCGCCCCTCCATATTCCTGTTAGCATTCCTCAGCATGGTTGCCTCCAAATGAGCAAATTCCTCTGAGTCAAAGGGGAGATTCTGTTTAATTCTCCTTGTGAGGGGGCATTAATTAGAGAGGACACCTCCATCCTGTTAAAATACTTTGTATTTTCATCTTGCAGATGTTGTGTCCAGTCGATACTGGAACTGATGGACTTAGGTTTTAACGATCACAGCACTGTTCTCCCAGTGGTGGAAAGATGGATGGAAACAGATGAGATCTTAAAGTCACCTGCTTCATTCTTTCTATAGTTGACGTGTAAGAAAAATGGTGACGATGTCATGCCTCTGTGATCTAAAGAAGGGGTCTGCAAGCTTTCTCTACAGGTGTGTCAGGATTGTAGGCTTTGTGGCCACATGGTCTCAGGTGCAGCTACACAACTACTTCACTCAGCTGTAGGATGTTCTCTCTGGATGTTCTGATAAATGTTTCTTTCTTAACAAAAACACCCAGCAGGCTGGATGTAATCCACAATCTGTAGTTTTCTGATGTCTGGTCAAAGCCATTGAGAAATTCTAGGTGAATTTTATGTCTTGGGAAGTTTCTCCTCCGTCTTTCTTACTTCATCACTCTTCTTTCTCTACTTATGGTACAAATATTTGTTCCCACCATTTCCATTATTACTCGGCTCCATGGGCCTCATGTTCAGAGCACCCTTGCTGGCTGATTTGCCCGGAATCTATGGCTTCTGTGACCTCCAGGAAGCTTTGACTTCTCTCAAAGGCCAGAGTCATGTATCAAACGTACTACCTGGAAGTCACCATGTTTATATTCAGAAGCAAATGAAACTCATTTATTCTGCGATGTTCTGAACATAACTCATTGCCTATCTCCCTGTTGAGCACCTTCTCTGGCTGGTGAGTTATACGTCCTGTTTCCCACTCAGATTCCCCACTCATTACAAAGCCCCATTAACTGAAATAAGTCTGCTCTGTCCCTCTCTCCCTCGCTGGACTCCTCACCATCTTTAGTTCTCTGCCTCTTCCTTTGATCACTACCCTAGCCTGCCACTCCCACAATCTAAAGACGGCTGCCTAAATGGTCTTTTAGAAATGCTCATCTGATCATGTGGCTTAAATCCTGTCAGTGGACACGTGTATAATCCTGCCCTCAGAAGGGCACATAGGACTCCCTTATGACACTGCCCCTGCTGGGTGTATATCCGGAGAGACAGGAAGAGACAGACAGGTGTTGTTATAGTTGGGAAATCCAGGAGCATTCAAGTTCTGAAATCACAGACACCACACTCTGAGAGCTTTCCAAAGAGAAATATCTGAATAGAGACTGATGAAGGCACATTTTACTATTAGCTGGAACTCTGGCCCAGTGCTAAGTGCAGAATGGTGAACTGGAATAGGCCACAGAGAGCCAGGAAGGATCCTTTTGCCTCGGTTAGGTAACCCCACTTCTTTTCCCAGGCCTTCTTTTCTTTTCTGCTTGGATTTCTACAAGGATGAAAAGGATGGGGTAGTAAGGAATGGGTGTATTTCATTACTAGGGAAATGGAGCCCAGGGTCCATCAGAACTCCAGTCCTGTGAGAAGAGCCAGTGGGATACAGTTAGCCAGGCCCCTGCCCTGGAAAAGAACCCTCAGACCTTTTACACTGGCCACATGGAAAGAAAGAAGCACATGCCAAGTGCCAGAGGAGAGAGAAGAATGGAGGGGCCTAAAGGAAGGCTAGATGGCTGGGGCAGGGAGCCATGGGGAGGCGGTAAGCTGTTTTTGCCTTATCTGGCCCCAAGAGCCAGAACAGAAACAACTCCAGCATTGGGACTGTAGCCCCCAAATAGTTCTACGAACCTTTCCAATTCAATTTCTTCTTTGAAGATAGGGTGAAGAAGGATCAGAACAGGAGGATGGGAGCTATGAGCACCCTTAACCCATTGGGCTTCAGCACTTTTTCTCAACCTTCTTCTGTAAGCATCTGACTCAGGCCACAAAGCCCCCGTTATGCACCCTCTTCCCACACAGCCTGCTGGACACAGGTCTGGACATGACGTTCTAGCTCTTGAAGATCCTCTTGTCCCCATTCACCTGGTGACTGATGCCTTCTCCTCATCTTTCCCAGTAAACTCCCCTTGAGCCCCTTTCTTGGTGCATTCAGATGAAATGGTCCACACCCTCCTTTGTGCTGTGGTGGGGCCCACTGCAACATCTTTAATTATACTTAATTTTTAAAAATCATACTTTTCGCTCATGCCTATAATCCCAGCACTTTGGGAGGCTGAGGCTAGAGGATTGCTTGAGGACAGGAGTTCAAGATAGGCCCAGGCAAAATAGTGAGACCACACCTCTACAAAAAAAATAAGAGAAGTTAGCCAGAATTAGTTAGGCATGGCAGCATGTACCTGTAGTCCCAGCTACGAGGGAGGCTGAGGTGAGAGGATCCCTTGAGCCCAGGAGTTCAAGGCTTTAGTGAGCTATGATTGCACCACTGTACCCCAGCCTGAGCAACAGAATGAGACCCTATCTCTAAATAATAAGTAAATAAATAAATAATAGATAGAATTTAATAATAATAATATATGTAATATAATTATGCTATTCTGATAACTTCATAATATTCTGTTTTCTCTGACAGGAACTTTGTCTTATAAGCCTTGCTACCCCAAGGATAAGTAAGAATATGGCACAATGTATATATTTGACAGAATGTTTTATAAATGATTAGGGAAGGAAAAGAAGAAAGAAGAAAAGAAAGGCAGATTATAATTGATTAGGAAGTCTCGGGTTAGGAATTTTCTGAATTTCAATTTTAGACTGTGTAATTTCCTTTATTAAGAGTTAAAAGACTACTAATTTATATGTGAGGATGTACCTAGTCTTGGACATAACTACTACAAACACATTTTCACGATATGAATTTCAGGAGATGCAGAAAGCACAAAGAAGAATCTGGCCAAGATTAGGATAGTTCCTTTAGATACATTATTCATCTTTGAAAGTAATGTCTTTAAAATTCTGTGACTTCTTCAATGGTCTGTGTGTTGAGAAAAATACTAACATGGCATTTTCCACATGCTGATGTGGAGAAGCCCTTTGCTATGGCCTGTGTACAGACCTCAGCCAGCCAGCCGGCCTGCTACCCAGCCCTACTTTCCTGATGACCACTGTGTTAGCATGACAGGTCTTTATCACGATGCTGTCAGTCTTTACCTTTTTGCTTGTATTTGCACCTGTGTCTGCTGTCACCTACCACGTAAGGGAGCTTTATTCCTGCAGATTTACTTACGTTCTTCATTTCCTTATCTGAGGTCCATAAATTCCTGATGTTTGCAAGCTTAGATAAATAATAGGCAGTGGGATCCGGCTCCCCATTTTCTTGGTGAAGTGTGCTAAATCATCTTTACAATGTGAGATTGATATTTTTTCTAAATATTTGAGTTTATGAGATTACAGTGAGATAACATTATGTCATAATTTTATAGTCTTCTCTTTGAAGCCATTTTTATGAACAGGGGGGACTCTACTTCGATGGGGACCTGTGGTATTCATCAATTACACATTTACATGTTAGCTGTGTTTCTGCAAGTAGATCCCGTAATTACATCACATAGGCCTACGCATACGTCTTTTAGCCTTTTACTCTTCTTACTTTTGATTGTTTTTCTCATTACATCTGAATGCTACAGATAATTCATTCCCATGAATACTTTGTGGTTTGTATTTCTCTTAGCATCCTACACTTTTACGACGTACACAAATGCAATATGAGAAAACTCAACAAAAATTCTCAATTGTTTTGAGGGACCGAAGTTCCTTGGCTGCTCACTGTGGCAGTTTCCATCTGTTTCTCATCATACAGCTTTTCATTGTCCATATTAAAAACCTATAAATGTCCAGATCAAGTATTTTCTTTACAGTTGCTATTAGTAAGATATAAAGGTACTATATGATCTTTTCTGGCAGTCGTTACTTGTGTTTATTCAATTATTCTACCAACCAAAAATGTTTTTCTATTTTTTAAAGTGGTTGAAATAGATTTTATAGGTCGCATTAAATAAGTAAATCTTTCTATGGTAATTAGAATAAACATTTTTTGCTTTGAAATATTTACTTATTGGTAATATTATTTTACATACTTTCCCAATGATTAACTTAGTATTTCATTAATGTATTCAAAATTTTATTAAAGAGCTATTTTACCTAATTCAAATAGGCAATACAGCCATTAAAAGCAAAGGCTCTGGAATTGAAGTTCAAGTCCCCGGCTCTGTCCTTCCTAGGCAGATGTCTATAAAATTAGGGTAAATTATTCCAGTCATTGATTATTGTGAAGATGGAATGGGAATTTATGCATAAATAGTGTAATGCACACACCAGGTGAGCTCTCAGAGCCTGGTAGCCATTATCAGCGTTGCTGGATGCCAGCTGCGTGTGATGTACATTCATTCTTTTTTACTTTCTATGAGTAATAATTCCAGAAATCAACATTTCCCCCCTGTTTAAGTTCAATAGCAAAGCTGTTACCCAGAGGCCTTAAAATTGCCCGTGTTTAGGAAACCAGTAGTGAGCCAACACAAGTCTGTGTCCTGAAAGCCTGGGTTGTAGCCGATATTCTGGCTACACTAAGTGGCATTTGACACAAAGATCCCCTACCCTGTAGCTGCATCCTGGGTGAAGCACTGCAGGCGTGTGATCTGGAAACTTCCTTCAGCTCTCTGTATCAGCATGTGACTAAGTCTTGGCCTTTGAAAAAAATGATGGGCGCATCAACAAAGCCAGGATTCTTCTTTCAGGTCAGACATTTCTGCTGTTCACACCCAAGGGACTCGAACACTCAAACTAATGACTGGAGAACAAAGCTCTGCCCCTCCTGAGGATTCAGCCAAAATATTCCAGACCTGGGCAGTTGTTTAGAGCATGACTTTTTGTTTCTCTACAACATATTCCATGCAACAGAATCGTGGTGGTCAGAGACAGCCCTGGGATACTTTACACACTCGGCCTGCTGACAAGCCCGGCTTCTCTTCTGAGCTCTAATCCTGCCTATACAAATTCTAGAAATAATGGTTAACCCCTTGAAGGAGAAAGGTCTATTGAGAACTTGGCTCTAGGATTTATACCATAATTTTCAGAAAGATTTATGAATGAAATATAAAAAAAGAGAAAATATTTAAACAGTATCAAGTCATTAAAGATTTAGAAAAAAATCATTAATTATTTTCTTATCTTTGGATGGGGGAAGGCTTTCTAAATTCAGACACACTAGTAGAGTAAAATAGGGCCAGATATGACTGACTGTAACATGCTTTTCTAAACTGTGATACTTCAAAAATTTCTTTAAGTGGAAGAGAGATTGGAAAAGTATCTGCCCTCAAATGACAGAGGCTACTATCCTTACTTTATAAACTGTCTTTATAAGCAAATAAAATTAACATTGTTCTAAATTTTTTTTTTTTGAGACAGAGCCTCAAGCTGTCCCCTTGGGTAGAGTGCCATGGCATCACAGCTCACAGCAACCTCCAACTCCTGGGCTCAAGTGAGTCTCCTACCTCCGCCTCCCAAGTAGCTGGGACTACAGGCACCCACCACAACACCTGGCTATTTTTTGGTTGCAGCCCTCATTGTTGTTCCGGTGGGTCCGGGCTGGATTCAAACCCGCCACCTTAGGTGTATGTATATGGCTGGCGCCTTAGCCACTTGAGCCACAGGCACCAAGCTGAAATGGATTATTTTAAACAGACATACATACTGACATAGATGTGTGCTTTCCTTAAGGGTAGTATTATCACTTCATAGGGTTTTCATGAGGATTGAATGTAACAATACATGTAGAATATTTAGCACTGTGCTGGCACATAACACCAGTATGAGGTATTATTTTTACATACAGGAATAAGTTATGATCACCCTACCAATATGAAGAGAGTTAAAAGAACAGTTTTCTAGCTTCTTATGATCCTAGTGAATTTCAGACTTCAAAACTTAAAGAAGGTTCAGACTTAGCCACCTGTATCCTAAATGTAGCCGCTGCCCAAGTTTGAAAAAATGGGCAAATGTATGAACACATCCGCCTGGTACTTCCCTCGGTCCTCACTAACTGAAACACAAACGATTCAATACCCCAAGAAGCAAATTCCAGCATTCAGACCCAGTCAACGCTTTCAATGAAAAGCAGGGCAAACCCACTCCCCATCTATAGCAGGGAGAGTGACTTGTCCGCTGTCCCAGCAAACAGTAGTATAAAAAGGAATCCCCCAAGCTTGATTGAAACTGTTGCCCATTATCTTTTTATCTCTAAGATTGACAAGAGATTTTCAGAAAATTCTTTGAAATTTTTTTTATTTTCATCCTACTTGCTTGAAAATTTAAATATGGTTCATTCGGTATGGGTAGGAGAGTCTAACCATGAGGAAGTGGACCGATGGAATACTGGACCCACCAACAAAGAAGCAGCAGAAACAGAATCCTGGGCTCAGAGAGTCAAGCTCCGTGGTCCTAACACAACATTTTTTCCTAATATATTCATTCTATTTCTCTACATTTCCATTTTAATTATCATGAAGAAAAGGCAGCAACCCTTTTGCCATGTGCCGTAATTTATATTTGCTCGAGCAAGATAAGTAATACCACTCTAAATACATCATAAACAAAATATTTATTAGGAAAGCCTCATTAGCATGCATTTCATTCTGATAATAAGGTTTTGGAATTTAAATTAATATCAGTGTTATTGGAGAACACGGCTATTAACATTTAATAATATTTAGCATTTATATAGTCCTTTGTGTTTCCAAAGTACTTTAGTCATTAATTAATTAAACCTCAGATTATCATTGGGAGCAGGTTCAGCTGATAGTTTCTTTAGTTATAAAATCTTATTTGAAAGTATTTTAATGTTTCCAACTAGGAATTCTCACTCGGTTATTTTCTGGCAGGTTCTCTCATGAAGAGTAAGATTGTTTATGTATTAGAGCAGGAATCCCTGAATTTCCATCTGCCCTTGGTACTGTGCTTAGTAGCTACAAGGACCAGAGACGGGCAACAAGCAGGAGAACCAAGCTCTTTCAGTAGTCTTCAGTTGTCTCAGTTCTTACTCTGCCACTGCTGCTTCTGATACCCCAGCCTCTGAGTCATCGACCTAGGATTGTGTCACCAAAAACAATGCTCTTTCCTTCAAAACAAAATAGTTTTAAGCCAGCAAACAGCCACACCTGGGGAGTAACAATACACAGCTGAGAACACAGTGAAATTTAGCCAGATGTCACCAATCAGCATGAGTGGGCCCAGCTGGGTGGGTCCTAACACTGTGGCCTTGAGGAGACATCTTGACTGCTTTTGGAGAGGCTGTCATCTAGGAAGATGTCCCGTGGGTGTGGGTTCCTGACCAGAAACTGAATGTCAAAGCACTGCTTTGTCTAAACACACATGGGCCACTGGGCTGCTCTGTCCTTGGCCCCCTGACCTACCCCAGTGCCTCCTCATGCAGGGAATACTAACACCTGCTGACCCTCATGGTCCTTGACCACAGCCCCAAGCTGTTCACCTTATCCAAGGAATACTCAGCTTTGCTAAGAAAGTCTCAAGGCTGGTTCACTAAGAAAGTCTCAAGGCTGGTTCATCGCCTCTCGGTCTGTGGTTGGGCTGAAGTCAATCCCCGAGGGTCCATTTCTAAGGGGCTTGGGCAAAGAGCTCTATTGCCTTCTATGGAAGGAAAATTTTATCAAGGCTAAGCTAAGAAAAACTCTGGAAACATTTACACATGGATAGATGAAAGCATAAATTTATTATCAGCAGGGAAAAAGAAAATTATCATCATCCATCAGAGTATGGAGAAGGCAGGAAAGGAGTCTTAATGCAGTCACCCTGTGGGTCTTGGCTTTCCCTTGCTGTCTCTGATTCACAAATGCCTATTTAAACAAAAATACAGCCAGATTCATTGGAATAGTCAAGGCAATAGTCTACATCGTCTTTGGTCCAGAACGGACCCAGCAGGAGTCACTTTGTATACCAGACCAAAACAAACGTAACAAAATTCTTCTTAGAAATAAAATGTGCTCAGCATTATATGGCCACATAAATCCTGCACGTGCTACAAAATTATCATCTGTGGGGACAGAATTTTCTGGGTTATAAAGATGGCTCATTTTCCATAGGTCTTCACTTCCCTAGGACTAATTTGAAACTACTCTTGAGATCTTCAGTAAACATCTGCTTTATTTACAGAGAGGGATGAAGGAGGAAAGAGAGAGAGAGAGTAACAGAGGCTGAAATGTACCTTAAAATTCTATGTTAAGTGCTGACCTGGTACCCTGACACATAGCAGATATCCAAATATTCATTTCTAATCCAAACCCTCACTCTACAATATTTCATGGTTCCCTATTACCTATATGTAGTAAAACTCCAGACTCGTAAGTCTTTCACGATACTGTGTTTGACATCCTATTCCTCCCCACCTCCCGGCTTTCCACGTTACCTCCCAGCCCCAGCACGCAGCAAACCGTGTTTCAGGCAGACATAGTTTAGTTGACTACTTTATGAATACATTGGCTGATGCACTAGTTTCTGGGCTCTTGAGTTGTTCTCCTTATCTCAAATGCTCATATATTTTTTAGTTGTTTCCAGTTGGTCGTGAGATCCTCAGGGAAACTGACTAGGTATTATTTCTTTATTCTCCACAGTGCATATAGAGCTATTTCAAATTGGTAGACATTCACAAAATGCTTTAAAAAAAGAAGAAGAAAAGAATTGGTTTGAAAAAATAAGCCATTTTTTTTCATGCTTTCTGCTAAGAAACAGCACTGAACTTC
Organism: Galagoides demidoff; assembly: GCA_963574575.1. Taxonomy (NCBI): domain Eukaryota; kingdom Metazoa; phylum Chordata; class Mammalia; order Primates; family Galagidae; genus Galagoides; species Galagoides demidoff. The sequence goes on from CAUYQV010021034.1 coordinate 44,202, forward strand.
AGTACATTTTATCTAAGGAAAGATTAATAGTATGGATGTTTACTTTTTTGAGATTTATTTTGATGTAGACCCCAATGGAAATTCAATGACTTCTGGTCAGAAGTAGGATAGATTCTAGTCAGAGAGTCACCAAAATGTAAGAATACTCGATAGAAATATTTAAAAATAAAAAATAAAAAAACCTGTCTATGTTTAGGAAACTTGTAGGTAAATGTCCCTAATTAGAAAACTCTTGATTAATGTATGTATGCATGTATGTTATACTCTTTTGCATCATAGACAGAGGACTGATCTTGTATCTGGGAGGGGGAGTGAGTGCCATATTCATTCAGCAACTGGCTTGCCCACATGATGAACTTACACCTTTAAGATGCAGCAAATTAGATTGCAAAACTTCCCTTCTGCAAGGAAGATGCTTTCTCTCTTTCAATGACACCACATGTGAGTCCCAACAGTTTGCCTATTCAACTCAGTCAACAGGCAGCATGTAGGTAGTTGAGATACATATTTCTTTTAATTGGAATTGAAGATACAATATTTAGTTCTTTGAAAATTTGGGATTATGTTTATGGAATAGATTTTCCCCTCCAGAATAGAATAACTATTAATAGAATAAAGGCCTTATGTGTTTAAGAACCAATTTAATTTGTCATTTAAAAAAATGTATCATAGGCCTCTTCTTTGCATAGGGTACAAGGCTAGATGCTGAAGACCTGAAAAGCAAAGGGAAAAAAAAAAGAAAAGTCTGTTCTGGATTTGAGAAGAAGGTCACCACCTATCTAGCAGGAAGGCCAGGTGTTCAAACAACTAACAACGTGACGTGCTCCCTAATAATGGTAGTTACAAAATGCTGCGGGAACAGAGAGCAAGGAGCAATGTATTCTGCCTAAAGAGGTTTTAGAAAAGAAAAGCATCACTGAAAAAATAACTGTTGAGCTACAGAGGCAGAGAAAGGTAAAGCTGTTAGAAAGAATAAAAGCAAAATGAGGAAAGTTTATGGCGATTTGGAGGAACTGATAGGCCTTGCGCTGGAAGGGAGGCAGGCAAGGTGGCAGGGATGGTAAATTCAAAGGCCAAGCAAACAACATCAGAAGTAAAGTGAGCCCGTGGGGTCTGAAGCAAACTGGAGAGCGTGTGTCCATCTGGAGAGGCCAACAGCTATACACTTCTGACATGTGAATGCTGACAGCCCAGGCTTGCTAGATGGAGCTTGAGATTTAAAAAAAAAAAAAAAAAGACATCTAGATTTATTATATGGCATTTACCAATTTTTGATTATTGAAAACTGATTTAAAAATTTTAATACCATGCAGTAGTCAAACAAGACACATATCTAAGTGTGACCTGTAGATAGATGGGTGTATGAACCCCATCACACCAGTGGGAAGGCTGAGAAGACGGGCTGGGCACAGGTCTTACGTGAGAAGGACAAGGACGCCATGAATATGTTTGGCTTCTGTGGATGATGGTGCTGTTCACTTTGTTGGTGTGGTGACGGTCTCACCACCTATACATAAGTCAACACGCCCTGTACACGGTACATGTGTGCACTTGGCTATAGGTCAATTGTACCTTGACAGAGCTATTTTTTAAAGTTAACCAAAAAAGGAATATGCCTTCCAACATCAAAAAACAGTAAAATTAAAATGAATGTGTTTTTTACTTCCAAAGGCTTTCTAGCACGGCTTGCCTCACGTACTGGATTGATGGTGGCTTGGGCGAGAAGAACGCCAGGTGACCGACGAAGTCTTGCCAAAACACGCCTGGCACCTCTGAGAGCCGTTTGCAATGGAAAACACAGAGTAAAAGACACGAAGCCCGTCCCTTTGCCTCTGGGTTTCTTTAGTCTCTTGTTTCTAAGAAACTGAGAACTAATGGAATCATATGAGGTCGGAGAAGAAACACAAAATGCAAGGAAGGGAGCTGGGAAAGGCAGGAGCAGAGGCTACGATCAGATCCGGCCGGTTCCTGCAGTCCCTGCCGCAGAATGCATCTGCACCTGTTCCCAGGGATTGGGGGGCGGGGGGGGGCGTTGCAAGAGGCTCTTCCACAGGCCTCCAGAATGGACCCATCAAAAAAATTGTAAAGCATGATGTGAATGAAGAAGGAGTATTGCCCGACAGTCGAGCAGATAGGTCCTCACTCATCAGCTCATTCTCCAGGCTCTCATGAATTCAGCAGCAATACGGCCGACTTAAGCCGGGAATGGGGTCCAGAGCTGATTCGTGGTGTTGAAATTTCCTGATGAACCTTTTCTTCTCTGTTTCACAAGCTAATTCTGTCAATTGATTAATTAGTTAGCACAGTATAGCTCTCATTTGATTATAGGTAATACTACATGCCTTCTCTTGAGAAATCTATGGAAGCAGAAGACAGAGAAGCTTCTAGCTGCCCTCTCCTGTGAGAGAGGTCTCCGCAGGGATGTATAGCATCTCTTCTGTCAAGCGAAGTTGAATTCCGTAAGAAAAGAAATTATGCATTATCCTGTATACAGTAGGTTGTTTTCTTCTACTTTTCTTCTTGAGTGAAAAGGCAATGATAGAAAATAAAAAGTAAGGTTCGAAATTTTATTAAACTCTTGCAGTTTGTGAGTTTGATGACTCACATTGGCTGTGCTGCTAAATTCCCCAAATCACATACAAAATTATCTACACTGGGTGCTACACTGGTGGGGAAAGACGGCAAATGGGAGAGAGGACTGGGTAGGTCAAAGGACGTATCAAAGCTTAACTGGTAGGAAGGTTACTAGGGAGTGAACATGGGTCAGACCATCGTATTTACAGATTGGTGGGAGTCAGGTAGAACTGCTTAGCCTGGGATCTCCTGCTTATGATGAGGTGATTCTGGAAAAGTCATTGATCTCTCTAAGTCACATCTCAGGCAAAGTGAGTACAGTTCTTAATATTATTAAACATATAATAAAGCATAGCTAATGTTACTACAGACTCATAGGAAAGAGTCTTTAAAATCATTTCAACCTACCAACTTTTTCTACAATGAGACTAATACGATGTTACTGACCTAAGTTCCCACAACTAATTAGAACAGAGCTCAGAGAAAAGAACAGCCAACCATGAACTTTCAGCACCCTTTGTTTGCATTTTATTTTACAGAAAATATTTGTCTTTTATCATAACTTTATGGGAGTGTAAGTGCAGACAATAAACTGTTATAAAATGTGTAGAGTTTGATGTGTTTGACATATGAATATGCCCATCAAACAATCACCACAATTAAGGTGATGGACAAATGATCTTTCACTCCTAAAATTTCTTCTTCCTTCCATGTAATCCATTCTGATCTTTCTCAACTTCCTCCAGCCATCAACTAATCTGCCTTCTGTCATTAAGACTAGCTTGAAATTTCTAGGATTTTATATAAATGGAATCATATAGTATCTATGTATATACGTAGCAAAATCATTTGAGATTCAACCATGTTGTTACACTTATGAATATTTCATACAATTTTTTTTCCAGACTAAAACTTCCTATCACAGTCTTCATCCATGAACTCATGGATAGATATGTCAGCTCCTTCTAGTCTGGGGCTATTACCAACAAATCTGTTGAGAAAATTAGTGTACAAGTTTTTATGGAGAATGGGTTTTAATTTCTCTTGGGTAAGTATCAAGGAGGGATTAGCTATGTCACATGTTGGGGTGGCATGCAAAGGTGTGTTTAGCTTTTTTTAAAATAGTGTGCCAAACTGTTTTCAATGGAGTTCTCAAAGCTGCTTTTTACATTGCCACCAGCAGTATATGAGAGTTCCAATTGCTTCACACCTCCACAGATATGTGTAACAGTCAGATTATTAGTTTTTACTGCAGTGTAATACATTTCCACAAACTTGATGTCTTAAAGGAATGTACATTCTCTAAGTCTTACAAGACTAACATCGAGATGTTGTTCATTGTGTATGGCATCTAGAGCTCGGGTTCCTCTTCCAAGTTCACCCAGTATGGCAGAATTCTGTTCTTCGGTGTTGTAGGAGTGAGGTCCCCATTTCCTTGCTGTCTGGCAGCCAAGGCTGAAGTCAGTTCCTACAAGCTGCCCCCATTCCTTGGCATATGGCCCCACCCCACCTTCAAAGCCAGTGCTGGTGCACAGAATCCTGGTGTTTCCGATCCCTCTGATTTCCCCATATTGAGCTCAAGATCCAGATTTAAAGGACGCATGTCATCAGAGCAGATGAATCTAAATAATTTCCCTACTTGAAGGTTAACTGATGTAGGAACTTCAACAGATCCTCAGAAGACGACGACTTCATCGTATTCACAGGTTTTCCCCACACTCGAGAGGTGGAGATTGTACCAAAGCACTATACAAAGGTGGGGACCTCCTTGTTCCTTTATTTCTAATATAAATATTTAATGTTATTAAAACCCCTCTGAGCACTGAATAGCTGAATTTCCCACAAACTTTTGTGTAATATTTGATTTTTTTCAATTGAAAATACTTACTAATTTCCTTTCACTCACGGGTTATTTGGGAGTGTGTTGTTTTGAAACACTTCAGACATTTCCAGCTATATTACTGCTACTGATTTCTAATTTAATTCCATTTTGGTCAGAAAACATACTTTGTATAAATTCAATACCTTATAATTTATTGAGAGTTTTTGGTGGCTCAGAATATGGCCTAGTTTGTGAAATATCTATCTGGAATTGACAAGGTGGTTATAGGGTTCTGTAAATATCAGTTAAGTCAGGTTGTTTGCTAATCATTAAAGTCTTTTATGTTCTTGGTTTTTCTGTTTGCTGGCCAATTATTAAGAAAAATATGCTGAAATCTCAAGCCATCTACTTTTCCTATCAGTTTGCTTCATGTGTTTTGAAGTTTGGCTACCAGGTGAATGAACACGTCCCTCTTTTTTTTTTTTTTAATTGAATGATAACTGTGTACATTAATGCACTTCTGGGGTACAGTGTGGTGTTTTCACACACAATCCAAAACACTTCCATCAAACTGGTTAACATAGCCTTCATGCCATTTTCTTAGTTATTATGTTAAAACGTTCATATTCTACTCATAGAAATATTCACTTGTACCCTTTAACGAATCAATCCTTTTCTCCATGAAATGATCTTCAGTAATATTCTGTGTTCTGACATTTACTTTGCCTGATATAAATATACTACCCTAGTTTTCTTTTGGTTATACATCTCGTTCCATGTATTTTTTCTTCACCTATTTTTTTTTATAATTTAGATGAGTATCTTGCAGACATGTCTTTTTTTATCCAATCTGAGAACCAATACCTTTTAATTGAGGTGTTTAAATCATATACCTTGAATGCAAATATTGATTTGCTTGGGTATTAATTTACCATCTTGCTATTAGTTTCTATCTATTCCTTATTCTCTTTTTCTTCTTTTCTGCCTTCTTTAGAATAAATTGAGCATTTTTAATGATTCCATTTTATCAATTTTATTAGCTGCTAATCCCATCCAGTGTAGTTTTTCTACAGAAATTTTTAATTAGTCTCATCTAATCCTCATATTTCTAACATACCCCTGCTTTCCTCTACCTTTGTGGACAGAGTGTATTTATAATTATGTAAAATGGCTTCATCTACTAATCCTATCATATTTTCCCCTTTCTGTGTCTTTTCTAATGATTGAATTTTATTCTTAATATAATTATTGTTCTAGCTTCCTTGACTGCCTCATAACTTCTGCGTAAATGCTAGACACTGTAAATTTACACTGTTAGATGGAACATTCTGTTAAATATTTTTGAGCTTTGTTTTTGCATGCGGTTAAGGTACCATACCTAGAAACAGATTGATCTTTCTGAGGCTTGATATTAAGCTTTGATAGTCAGGTTGAAGACAATTTTTGTCTAGGGTTAATTTAGTCCCACTACTGAGGCAGTACCTTTTTGAGTACTAACACTATGACTATACATGTGAGGCTTTATGTTCTTATTGAGAAAAGAGCAATTCTCATCTTGGTGTGACTCTTCTGTTTTCTGTGATTCTTTTCCCAACTTTAAGTAGTTTTCTCATAGCGTGAACTTGGGGGTCCTGAGCTGCAGACTCTGGAGGACGCCGCTGCACATCTCTCGGGCTCACTCTCTTGCCCAACTTTTCTCTCTGGTACTCTGCCTGTCAGTTCTAGCCACCCTAGACTGCCCAAATTCTCCGCTCTGCCTCCTCAACTCAAGCCTCAGTCTATGCTGCTGCCTGGAAATGCCCACTGGGCAATCAGCTGAAATTTTATGCAGCTCACCTCCTAAGTTTTCCTTCTCCCAAAGATTACTGGCCTGCACTGCCTGTTGTCTAATATCTAAAAACCATTGATTTATATATTTTGTCTAGTTTTATAGTTGTTTTAAGTGGAAAACTAGATCTGGTGGTTCCTGTTTTTTCATCATAGCTGGGAGAAACATATCTGTTCATTCTCAGAAAAAGTAAAAATCGATAATGCAGGACACTAAAGTTAAAAATAAGGTTACTTGATAATTTCTAATCTAGGAATGATCGCTCTTGATACTCTCCCTCATTTTTTATATGCACAAGTACTTGGCAAATAAGATATGCTGTAACTTGCCTTTCAAATCAATAAAAATAAGTTTTCATCATTAGTTTTGATGAGCACGAAGCATTGCCCTGAATGGATGCAATACCGTCACTTTAACTCAGCCCCTATTGCTGCACAGTTAGGTTTCTCCAGCTTATTGATATTTTTAAAAGCGTTCTGCTAACCCCCAGTAACTCATACCTGCAGTCTACCGCTTTTCACCCTAACACAGAGCTGACTTTTAAACTCTAAAACTTTCTCGGCTACCAATTTTATTCTGGGGCTTTACCTCATACATATTTTGCTGAGATTTTTAATGAGGAGGAAGGAGAGAAGAAAGACAATTGATTTTGACAGATGATGTTCTGACCTGAGATTGATAAAATGTGAAAGTTTTGTCTTCCACTCAGGGTGAACTCTCTTTGGGGAAATTGAGGTTTGTAAAGCCTCATTTGGATGAAAATATACAGGAGGAGACTTAGGCTTCCAGTTCCTTGGCCAAGTCACTAAAAATGCACAGGACCCTGGCAAGTTTATCCAAGTTGGTGCTAGAGGCAATCTGCAATGAATACAGAAATTTTTAATCGCGGATTGTGGCTAGAATCAGCACTGGTGAGAAACTTACACTACAATTGAGTGGCAGTTGGTTTAGCATGCTGAATTAACTTGATGATCTAATCCACTTCCCAACAGATGAATCTCCTCGAGTTTGGACCTAATAGTTGTGTTTTAGGGAGTCTCAGCAGAGAGCCTGGATTAGGATGAGATAATGAAAAATGAATAATACAGGTAGAAGTATCATTGAGTTCGAGCTGAGATATGTTAATAGGCAGTGAGGTGAATTTGTAATGGACTAAAGTAACCTACATTAATATATTTTAACATTTGCAGAGCTTAAAAAGACAAATAGCTTGGAATATCTCCTGTAGCAAAAAAAGAAAAGTAGCCTAATGTTTACACACCAATAAGAGGCATTAATTTTCTGTTTGTTTTACTAAAAGGTTATAACTTAACGTCTGGACAGTATAAGGTGTGAGAAAATATTTTACTTTTGTAAGTGGGATTGAATTTCACAAGTCTTAAGAAAATAAACAAGTTAAAATATGTTTTTGTTTTTCTAGTTCTTAGACTTTTAGTTCTGAGAAATCATTAACCAGTTTTCCTTTGGGTATTTAAAGGTTTAATGGTAAAGAGGGAAAGACAAGCTCTTCGCCAAGAAAAATAAAATTTTAATGAATATTTATTACTAGATTAGTCTAGAAGTGTCAGGCTATTCAGGGATACTTGTGTTGAGAGAACTTCTAGAGCAAAGAGAGATGAAGATGTCTAAAAGAAGAAAAGTTGGCACAAATTATCAGGGGAAAAAAAGCAGCCACTTTGGTGGTGAGTAGTTAAGATTTGACTTTTAAACCTACAGTGTTAAAGATTTGGAGAGGAAATGAAAAAGAAGTCAACAATAAAAATGGCAAACAAAAGTTCACGTCCCATTTAACGACATTGGAATTGTTTTTGTATTTTGTTGTTTAGAAAACATTTAGCTTTCCATTTTTATGGTTTAAAATCAAGATCGTTAAAGGTGTTGAAGAGGGAGAGATTTGCTTATTCCTTCAGTCAAACGTGTGTTGAGAACAAACTATGAATCCTCTTGATAACGTAGAGATACGGTGAGGAGTTACGGTAGGTGGAAAACATTTTGAAAGATCAACCAACAGTTAATAATTACTAATCGGGTGAAGAGTTATCAAAAAAAAGGAAGTTGCCATTTTATAAATTGAAATTTTGTTTTTTATTGTCTCGCTTGACTGTTCCCAAAGAAGACAGGACTTCTATCACTTCGTAAACCAGAGTCCCTCATTGACTGCCCAGGTCAGTAGAAGCCTGAATACTATTGTGTCTGGTAAAGAGAAAGGAACATTCTCTTCTCTCTGGGCTTAAATCACTAGACAAAAGTATAGGCAGGGCAGCTGATGAGCCGTCACACCTTCCAAATCCTCCTTTCAGACCTTGAAAAATACATTCCCAAATCCTGTTAATCCTAATTAATTATTTTTTCCAAAAGTAAAAAGCCTGACTTAAGTACTAGGCTTTTCTAATGGACATTTCCAAATGGTACAGTTAGTACCATTAGTCCTAGAGTTAGTACAATTGGCCCTAATTATTCATCCTTCACTTTCCACATTGACTGGGGTTCAGGCTCCCACCTTTATATTCAGGACACAGCGAGGGATTTCCAGCACACTCCAGCCATATACGGTGCCTCCATGTTTCTAAATATTTCTAAAACTCCTGTCATCTTCACTGTTGGTTCAATCCTATGAACTACTTTGAACATGATTATGTATGAAGCGTCGTGGGGGAGAGAAAGTTATTTTTAAAATAAAGAGGTGAAGAGAAAGAAAGGACGGAGGATAGTGACTGGCAAATGAAGTCATACACCACACAGTGACATTTTAGTGAATGATGGACCACACATACTGTGGTGGTTGCCTAAAATTATAAGACTGCATTTTCACTGTACCTGTATGGATATGTTTAGATGCCCAAATCCTTATCATTGTGCCCAAAGCATTCCATACAATAACATACTGCACAGGCCCGTAGTCTACCAGTTAGCCTAGGTGGGTAGCAGCTGTACCATCTGGGTTTGTGTAAGTATACAGTGCTAAGATGTTCCCACAACAGAGTGGTCTAATGATGCATTTTTCAGAAAATATCCCTGTCGTCAAGCCGTGCATGACTGTAATTCAACAAACCCACAAAGAGAGTCATCTAAATTTGGAAACTGTGCTATTTGTATCTCCCTGAAGTCACAATGCCTTCCTTCAAAGCAAGCACAGTGCAAGACCTCAGTAAATCCTATTATATATCGTGGCACAATGCGTGTGGCACAGGAGAACCCAGGTGTGATCCAGCTTCTGCAGAAGCCGAAAAGAGAAGTGGAAATAACAAGGGAAATTATAGTTGAACCAAGTCTTTGAAAAAATGGGCCAGAATTCACCTGCTGAGGAAGACGAGGAAATCTGAGTCAGTAATATGGCCATGTGAGGGGCTCACCTAGTTCCAGGTGGCTGAGGTGTGCACTGTGGGAAGAGGGGTATGTTTCTGCTCAGGTATCTTCCTGCTCACGTACCTTCCACCTCTCCCTGCCTTTTGACAACAACTCTGTTGTCAGGTGTAATACTTTAGTGTGTGCTTGTTCTACCCGTTACTGAAAGAGACGCGTAAAAAAAGCCTCCTGCCATGATTGGGAACCCATTTCTCCTTTTAGTACTATTGATGTTTGCTTTATGTATTTTGTACCTTTGCTATTCAGAATTTTGGATTGTTATACCTTCTTAGTGAATGAAATCTTTTATGATTACTAATTATCTCCCCTTATCTCTTTTTCCTAATGTCTACCTTGTCTGCGATGATTATTGATAAATCAGCCCTAATTTGGCCAGTATTTTCATGAAATATAATTTCTATGTTTTTACTTTCAATATTTTTATATTGTAATATATTGGTTCTGTCTTTAATTTAGTCTATTAATCTTTGTATCTTAATTGAAGCATTTAGTCTATTAATCTTTGTATCTTAATTAAAGCATCTAGTCTCTATATTTTGTTGATTACTCATTTTTAAATTTAAATCTACCATTTTACTCTACTTTTTATTTATATCATCAATTGCATACCTTTTTTCTCTTTTTTGTCTTCTTTCAGATTTTTTTTGTTATTCTTTTTTTTTCCATTTAGTAATTATATGGTCTTTGATTATTTTTAGGAAATTTACATTTGAGATAAAAATGTCCTTAACATATTAATGTGAAAATTCAATGTTACATAATATTTTTACCATCTTTCCAACCAATACATTCACTGTCTGTCCTTCTAACTTGTACACTAAGTTGTTGTGCATTATGATTTTTATTCAGACACATATTTACCTCTTTTACTCTTTCCCTCATCTTGAAGCTTCCTCTGTCATCATTCACTGTCTGCCTGAAAAACATCATTTGGTATTTATATCAGGATAGATCTGCTAAGGGTAAGTTCCTCTGTTTTTGTTATTTTAAACTGTTCGTGCTTAACCTTCACTTTTCAAGTTTGTTTTCACTGGTGGGAAGATTCTAGGTATCCTCTATAGATATCAAGACACCACCTCAGTCTTTAGGCTTTGTATTAACAGTTATTTCTCAGCTGAATGGTGGTTCCTTTCAAGAAAATATGGTGCCCTCCCCTAGATGCCCTTTAAAATTTTCTTTTTTGTTTTTGATTTTACTCTTATGTGTCTAGGTGTGTTGTTCTTTGTGTTCATCCTACTTCACTTTTGCAAGGATTCCTGATTCTACAGCTTGATGTCTTATATTATTTCTGGAAAATTTTCAAATACTGGTTCTAACCCACTTTTTCTTTTGAGGATTCCACAGATATTTATTTTAGGCTTTCTTATTTATATTTTAGATATTTCTTGCCTCTGCTCTGTTTTTTTTTTTTATCTTTTTGTCTCTGCATACATCATTTCAGATATTTCCTTTTTGTGAGGCCAGACAGACCCAAAGATAACATTATACTGAATGGGGGGAAATTTAAAGTTAAACTTTTAAGATCTGGAATAAGACAGAGATGCCCACTTTTATCATTGGTTTTCAGCAGGGTACTGCATGCTCTACCCAGAGCAATTAGGCAAGGGAAATAAATAAATAGTGTTTAAATTGCAAAGAAAGAAGTCAAGTTATTCCCATCTGCAGATAATATTATCATATTCAGAGACAACCCTAAAGATCCCACCAAAAAACTGTTAGAACCAATAAATACAGTAAGTTTGCAAGATATAAAATCAACATGCAAAAATCAATAATGTTTACTTATCTTCTGATTCACAAATTCTCTCTTTAGCTGTGTTTAAAATATCTATTTTTCAGTCCTAAAATTCCTCTTTTTAATTTTCTGTGTTATAGTCCTCAGTTCCAATTCTTTATCTCTTATTTTCTTGAAGATGTAAAGAGTAATTATTTTAAAGTACAATAGGGGCAGATGAGCCCATGGGATTTGGCAATCGGATGGTCACTATGACTTCAGTTATGGCAGTTTGTGGGCTGTGATAGATGTCAAAGCCCAGTGGGTTAAAGAGTGAATGGAGAATGAGGATGTGGGCAAAGCAGCTGCAGCCTCTTCTTTAGGGAAATCTGACTATGAAGAGAAGGTAAGCAATACTTAAATACTTTTAACTACTCCATCATCCAATTTTCATGTAATCTCTTTCATTTGTCTGTTTCTCTGGGATTTTGTTTTTATTTTCACGTTTTTTTTGATTATCTGGTTCTAACTGACTGAATGCTTGGCATTTAAAATAATAGAAATAATTTGAGGCCTACGATGGTGAATTTATTTATGGCAAGTGGCTAAGATCATTAGTAATTTAGAATAATTTCATTCAATAAAGGCTTCAGTCCTTGTAAATGTCTAACTAAATATCTCTTACTCCTAAGATGCTATTGCTCTGATTACCTATCCAAAGCATCATTAGTTCTAAGACACCCTAGACTGTTGTGGTACCTGGACTCCATTCTGTCACCCAACTCATGATGACCTAACAAAAACTCTGCTCAGCCTCTCAGCCTCTCAATTGTATCTCCTGAAATCAGTGGACATCCCTAGGGGCGGGTCCAAATTACCTAAACTTTATTACCAAAAGCTAAATTGCCATCTCTTGGCTCATACCCTGTAGTCTAGAAAGATGTTATCTCTCTAATATCAATATTTTAAAGGAAAAAACTACTCCCTCATCTCTGTGTCTCTTTTCAAATTGTTCTATTGCTTATCTTCTCTTCATAGTCAGAGTTCTCTAAAGAAGAGGCTTCAGCTGCTTTGCCTACATCCTCATTCTCTATTCACTCTTTAACCCGCTGGGCTTTGACATCTGTCATAGCCCACAAACTGCCATAACTGAAGTCACAGTGACCATCCGATTGCCAAATCCCATGGGTTCATTTGCCCCTATTGTACTCTTTTTACATTCAAAATTTTTGAAACACCCCAACCAGAAGACCAATATAATTTTAATCTTGCTTCCATTTTTTTTTAATTTTCACTGGTAGACATTTTTAAAAACATATTTGTTTTCTGATCATTGGAGCTAAAACTCCTTTCATTTTTGAAGTAATATTTATATTTGTTCTGCTATAAATTGTTTATATTATTGCCCCCTTTCTCAGGAACTATTTGTATATTAAAGATTTAGTCCCTTGTTTGTGATAGGAAAGGCAATATTTTCCTGATTTGTTCTTTAACATGACTATGTTAGCATGCATATATTTTTCTTTTCATGTAGTAAAATTAGTTAATATTTTGGAATTTGGAGATCTTGATTCATATATAGAAAGGCAATACTGGAATTTCTGGTGGTGATTTGTACTAATCCAGCCTCAGAAGACCCAGGGGCATTTTTTGGTAGTCTCTTAAAGATGAATTTCCCTGCCAGTCATCTTAGGTTATGAGTCCTCGGGGACCTCTGATGCCATTCTCACTCAGACCCAGGTATATGGAGGTGCTTCTATCAGGACTCTGTTCCAATTTCATTCCCTACTGAAATACAAGGGTTCTACTGGGATAATCCCAGAATATAGGGTTATATGTGGAGCTGTTCAAAACACGGTAATTACCCGGTACCCTGCTAATCCACAGCTTACCCTTTACATGGTAGCTGGCATCACCTCAAAGGCAGTTCAGCTTCAACCTGTTATATGATGTTTGGTGCTAGGGTGGCTGTACGTATTTCTTTTTCACTCTAAACTCTTAATTCTTTCCCTGCCCCTATCACTCTGATCACTTCTTTTTTCACATTTGGCTAAACATTTTATGTTTTGTAGTTCTCCATGGTGTTCAGGTATGATATCTTTTTCAAAAAGACACTGCATGTGTCAAAGAGAATTGAAAAGAAGGTAATCATGAAGATCCACGAACATAGTGATAAAATGGGTGGAAGGAGGTGTATGCCTCCAATATATTGTAACGTATAACGTCTGAGAGACATGGAGAAATGAAAAAACACTGAACGTTTCTAAAATACAATCAAATCTGGGAAGAATATGAGATTCACTTAATGGAAGAAAAAACAGGCAAAAAAAACAGTAATTCTTTGAGTGAGGGAGTGGAACATTAGAAGGAAGGAAAAAAGATAAATTAAGTGCCAATGTTACTGGAAGAAAGGAACCGACAGGCCAACCCAAATGCTGGCCATTCCATAGCAACTCCCTAAAACATTGTTACAGCCCAGGAAACCCAGACATTAGAGATCTCGCTTATAACACATGAGTAAACTACAACAATTTCCTAGACACAAAAGAATTGCTAAAACATTAAGATAGCAAATGTTGGGATCATAAAAGAAACTATTAAGCCAAGGAAGAAAATCTTCAATGAAATAAACTTTGCAGTATGGAAGAGGCCAAGACAGAAATATTTATTATTATAACCACCTTAGCTGAAATTTCATATGATGAAAATTAACTAAATATGTTTTAGAAGAAAAATAGTAGCTCAGTAATAACAAAGAGAAAAATCAATTTTAATATGAATTTAAATATATTACAATACCTCAATCTATCTTCTGATTCATGCGTCTTTTTAATGGAAAGGATTTTTAAAGAAAAAAAATCCTATAGTAAACAACAGCAAGTTACCTTACGATGTCAAGTTTTTTTATTTGTCTCTGTAGCAGATTAGGCTTCATATTTTTTAGTCTCTGTAAGAAATGCCTTTAAAAATATGTTCCTAGAAGTCATTTTACTTCCTTTGAGCTGTGCTTTTTGAAATTCACGGGCACATGCTTTTAATAATCGTCATGGAGAGGAGATGGTGGTGGTAAGTATGTTTGATGTACCATGTACATTCGCTTTAAATAGTATTTCAGTATTAATAGATACTCTCAGATACCAGTATAGTAGAATATATTAAGTGAAAATAGTAGAGGAACATATGGCATAATGACTTAAATATTACTTTCAACTGAAAAATCTTAAAATATTTGGTTTAGCAGAAAATATACTTAATTCAAGGCATTCCGTCCCTCTGTAGCTCACGCACATCCGCTTCACTGGCTGGTCTTCTTTCTGAGCTGACAGGTCACATCGATGTTACTCTCCCTCATGAAGCACATTCTTGAATATCCCTCAAATCTCCAAGTCCCCCTGGCACGTTTCTCATGGGAAACCTCAGGAAAGTCTCATTGCTTTCTGGATTATGCCGGATATCATTACCACTGAATATTTCAAAGCCTTTTCCCTCCAAGTTAGGCCAAGTTAATACCACCTGTTTTCCACAATTGTGTGTTTTCTGCTGATGCTTTTCTTTTTGCTAGACCAGGGGTGTCCAACCCACGGCCTGTGGGCCATATGCAGATTATTTGAGGATTGTTTTGCTTCTCTGTGGTGTCAGACATAACAAAAAGCATGAATGGACCTTTTCTTTTACATATCAGCTTTCATTAGGGTATTTACTATGTGGCCCAAGACAACTCTTATTCTTCCAGTGTGCAGCAGAAAAGAAAGAAGGTTGGACACCTCTGTGCTAGGCACTGTACCACCCATTGCGTCTCCCTCTATCCATTCATAGAAAGTGAATTGTCATTGTCTCGGTATGATATAGGGCAGGTCTCCCTCTGACATTGTAAAACATAATCCCCAGATGAAAGTGAATTCATTGGCTTTCCAAATTTTTAAAACTATGATTAAATAGACACCTTTAAGTAACCCAGTGCATTTTGAAATATGAAAACCTGTTGTACGTTTTTCTGTTAATAAGTAATTTAGGGTGAACTCAGAATTTCAATTGCCTCTGTAGTCAAGTGTTATAAATAAAAATGTGATTCATGATCCAACATTATGCAGAAATAAAAGGTATTCAATTTGGTAATGTGCATCTAATCCAAATTGATTGTGTTCAGCCCTAGCATTCCAACCACTAAATTATCATTTATCTCTGCCTGTTAATAAACATTACAGATTCTGTCATTGTGCTTTTAAACCTTTTGAGATTACTCTGTCAACCTCACACACCTTCAAATGATAACACTGAGTAAATAATAATATTGCTTCTTAATGCAAATATTGCCTCTCTGCTTTTACTATCCTAGGGAAACCCTGTCATTCTGTCACGTAGGGTGACAATGTTTGAGGCAGGAAGCAATGTAGCCAGATATTCAGGGCACCCCGAGTCCTGGAAATACATTGCATCAGACATGGAGGGAGACGTCATAAAATAAAATGAAAGTCTACCAGTGTGGCATTATTATCCGGCAGTGAATCACCCATCAATTCGTGGAAAATCCAGGGAAACTGCATTAGTAACAAACTATTTTGGCTGATATAAGCCGATCACCACAGTAGGGCTGCACGAAGAGTTTATCAGACGGTAGAAATGAGAAAGTGTGCAGCGTGGTTATAGTCCCAGGAAGTAAGACACTCAAAAGATTCTGCTCATGCTCGGACAAGAAATGGGTTAGTAATCGATCCCTAAGGGTCCCACACCAGCTAGATTTAGTTAACTACATAGACTAAGTTAAAAACTGGAAGCTTAGAAGTGGGCTGCTGCAAAAGCAAGTCTGATAAGATTTTCTAAAAGGCGAAATAAAGTATCAACCAACAGGAAATAGGAGAAGTGAGGTTTCCCATGAATGAGGTTGTACTACAGAAGCAGAAGGAGCAACAGAAGAATAAGGATCTGAAGGTGTTCAGCACGAAAGAAAGCAAGTTGGATGCTGAGGTTACTGAACATGGAGGAACGAGCCGTGGAGGGGCAGATGCGCTCTGGGCCTTGGCTGTGTGTCTGACTAGTGAGGAAACACACAACAAGCAGAAAACCCACCTCCTGTCAAAACATGCTTGGAATTTAGGAGAAGTCAGAATGCTAATAAGCACACAACAGAGAAAGAGACTTGGCAGTGAACAAGCGCTAAATTGTATACTGCGAACTGCAAGGGCCATAAAGTAACAGGAAATAGAGAATAAAGTAAGGCGTGTGGTCCTTCAAGAAGGGGTTCACGAAACTGGATCCAGACCTCAGTAAAGAGGAGATTCAGAAACAGGAGGCGGAAAATCTAGGAGCAGGGGACAGGTGGGCACATGGCCCTGTGTCCAGAGCATCTCCCCTAGAAAAGAATGAATGTTG
Source organism: Galagoides demidoff (assembly GCA_963574575.1). Classification (NCBI taxonomy): domain Eukaryota; kingdom Metazoa; phylum Chordata; class Mammalia; order Primates; family Galagidae; genus Galagoides; species Galagoides demidoff. The sequence goes on from CAUYQV010021034.1 coordinate 60,876, forward strand.
CTCGAAGGGAATCAAAAGATATTCCCAGATCTCTAAGGGAAAGCAGTAGAACTAGAATAAATAGACTCTGTCTAGTGAAACATGGATGGAAACAATAAGATTAGTAAGATTAAACAGAAGCAGAAGTGTGAATAAAAGAATAGAATGAGAGATGGGCTTACATGAGAATGAAGAAAAAAGTGTAAGAAACTCAGAAGAATAAGCAAAAACGTGTGTGTGTGTGTAAGACCTTGTTCAATAACAAACCCCTCCTCTCCGTTAATAGATTGCCTATTCAAAAAAGAAGAAAGAAAAGTTATAACTTGTGTATATGCCTTGTGTTTGTCACATGAAAAACAGAGACAAAGTTCTCTTTTCTTTTCACAAAACAGGCAAGAGACAAAATATCCTGGTGATGAGGGAACGGGCTGTCTGGACAACTGATGGAAAGTTCATTCTGTCATTTTTCAGATATACCGCGAAGATATACCCGGACATGACTGGCCCTGTAGCTCAGGTGATCTTACGATTTACTACCCAAACCAAGACACTCTGGAGAATCAAACAAGGTGCTTAATACTTACCCTGGAAAAGCAGGCATACCCCGGGTCATCCCCAGCAACCTGACCCTAAGGTCACCTTTCCTGTGCTCATCACCCTGAGGCAGTGGTGGTGCTGCAGGAGCCTGGCCAGCTCCCAGGCTAAGGTGCAGAGCAGAGTGCAAGCTCCAGGCATTTCCACAATCTTGAGTCAAAGCAAAGACAGCCTTTGGAACAGGGATCCAAACAATCATGAATTTAAAAGACAGAAAGGAGGGAGAAAGCACTGATGTTAAAACAGCGAGATTACCCCTGACAGCAACCATCCTGGCACTTGCCTAATCTTCAAGAGGTGCCAACATTAAAAAAAGACAGGGCTCCAGTCCCCTCAGTGGGTTGGGGTATGTATACATTTGCTGAAAGAACTTTGGATTAATGTCAAAGCCCCAGGCCAGGTATATAAACTGGTGTGTGACTCAGAACACTTAGGTAGCTCTGGGGAGGCAGAACATTTGTTATGTCAGGGACTGGAGATCTGGGACTAGACAGAGAGGGTCTTGGCTCAGGGATGGGAGGTGAGGGAAAAGCCAGGTCACACCTGTCTTCATCAACTTAAAACAGAAATTTGATGGGCTGACAATTTCTTTTCTCAGATCAGTGATTTGTGACATTAGCTACATATTAAACCCATTTGCAAGCTTTTTAAAAGGTAGCAAATGGCTTGGCGCCTGTGGCTTAATTGGCTAAGGCGCCAGCCACGTACACCTAAGGTGGCGGGTTCGAATCCCCAGCCCAGGCCCGCCAAACAACAACAATGGCTGCAACCAAAAAAACGGCTGGGCATTGTGATGGGCGCCTGTTGTCCCAGCTACTTGGGAGGCGGAGGCAGGAGACTCGCTTGAGCCCAGGAGTTGGAGGTTGCTGTGAGCTGTGATTCCATAGCACTCTACCCAGGGGGATAGCTTGAGGCTCCG
>CAUYQV010021035.1:0-10691 GCA_963574575.1 Galagoides demidoff
AACATAAGTACAATTTACAAATATAATACATTAAAAAAAATTATGCATAGGGCAGCACCTGTGGCTCAAAGGAGTAGGGTGCTGGCCCCATATGCCAAAGGTGGCGGGTTCAAACCCAGCCCTGGCAAAAAAAAAAAAAAAAAAAAAAAAAAAAATTATGTATAATATTATTTTATTCTTTGGCATATTTCTCATTTGAGTGAATTTTTCTTGTAGATTGCTGTTGTTGTTTGAAAGGTCATGAAATTTTTCACAAGAATTTGTTAAATTATATTTCACACATAAAATGGCTTTCAAAGTCTCAATACTTAATTGTGATTTTTCTGATGAACACACTTTATTTATAGTAGAAAAAACACGTTCAGTCGCAGCATTAGTTCCTGGTAAGGACAGCACATATCCCACAATTTTTAGTGCATTATTGTATGGAACATGGTTTATTTCAAAATGATGAAATATTTCTAACCCTTTGTTCTCTATTGTGATTTTTGCTGATGCCCAAGATTTAACCTTTCCCTTATCAATATATTTTTTTAATAATGATACCTCCTAACTCATAAGTGTCACTTACAAGGCCAGTGCTAGACTTTTTGCTGCCACTATAAAATATAAATAATATGAGTACTGTCTGCTAAATTCATAAAACAAATAAATCAATTACTTACCTAAATTATCTGAATAGCTGATTTGTGGACATCACTTGTTTAAGTAGCACTAGTATGCAGTACAATGTGTATCATCTGAGAGACAGTTACAAAATGTTTTCATCCTTGCCAATGCCAAAAAGTGCCATTGTTCATTAAGTCCAAACAATGGTGGTTGAATTGTAACAACTGATCAACAATGCAGACTTTGATAAACAGTTCTCGATAATCAGTTCTCAACAATTATTTGTTATTATTAAAGTTTAACATTATAAAATCAACAAAAATAATATAAAACTCATATCCTGGTGAAATAGCCACATGGCAATGTTGGAACCAGAATTGCCACTGAGAGCCCACCACACACATGTAAATACAAAAAGTGCTTTATTTTGCAAGCATATGCTGGGACTGCTCTTACCTTCAGTGTGGCTGGAGGAAGGGTGACCCCCTAGTGAAGCGAGCTGAGGTTTTTAAAGCACATAGAGGAATTTCAATGGGTGTTTTGTCTGGCTGGGCTGCTATTGGCTGAGCTGTTTATGGTTAGGGACCCTGGGGGGGGGGCTACTTGTTTGTTCCAGACAGTTTGGCTCCTTCTGAGCTAATTGTCCTTACCAAGAAGCAAGGGAGGGAGCCAGTCTCCTTCTGATTCCACCTGGATGACCTTGCCCAGGAGGGGAGTAGGGAGTTTACATTAGCCTTTTCATTTCCAAATGAAGTTACATTAACCTCTTCATTCCCAAATGAAGTTACATTAACCTTTTCAGCAGCCAAAAACCCTATATTCCAGTCCTGTTGTCCCGCCGTTCCCTAGCTTGTCGTGAATTCCTCCCCAAAATCGGGACTTTTTTAAAATGCTGCAGGACGCAGGACAAATTGTTAAAAATCGGGACTGTCCTGCCAAAAGCTGCACATCTGGTCACCTTACAGTAGTGTTGTCTTCTAAGTTTTATTTCTTTATTAAAATCTTGTCCATTTTAATTGAATGCTATGTCATAAAAATAGAAATGCCAAATCAAAAATAATAACAATAAGAATAAGTAAATAAACAACTCATATTTTTACTTATTTATTCAATTTTCTTTCTTTTTTTTCCTCTCAAGACAGAGTCTTAAGTTGTTGCCCTGGGTAGAGTGCTGCAGCGTTATAGCTCATAACAACCTCCAACTCTTGGTCAAGTGATCTTCCTGCCTCAGTTTTTCTATTTTTAGTAGAGATGGGGGTCTCACTTTTGCTCAGGTTGGTCTTGAACTCATGAGCTCAAACTATCCACCAGCCTTGGCCTCCTAGAGTGCTAGGATTACAGACGTGAGCCACAGAGCCCAGTCACAACTCATACTTTTAAAAAAGAAATACAGGTATTAAACACATTTGGAAATTTTTCCACACTAAGATTTGCAAGATAAATGTTTCCAACTACTTCACTATTTCAAATCTAGACAGAAGTGTACAACACGTTCAGTATGAACTACACCTCCTTACTACCTCAGGCACAAGGAGGAATTGCTGAGTGATATGGCTTAATTCACTTCAGATGATTTCAACATAGGTGTTCATTGGCAAATCCTTGTCAAATAGTGCCATCTATGGACATGCCATGAAACCTTATTTTTCAAGGCTACACCCTACCCACTTTAGAAATAAGTTGCTGTTTATTATTATACAATAAAATATTTATTATGATAATGATACATTTGTATAATCAATTTAAAGAGGTTTTAATTTTGACAAATACACTTACTGTGCTTTGAACCTCTTTTGAAAATAATTTAATTAATGATCTTCAAAAATTTTTGCAACACACCCAAGATCCTCTTGTGGAACACCAGTTAGCTGCAGGCCCATCGGTTGAAAATCACTGCTCTATGATTATAATTGAAAAAAAGATGAGCTGATAAAAATATCTTATATATGTATAAATATACAGAGGCTTATATATGTAATTATAATTGTGTGTGTGTGTTGCTTTGGCAGAAGGGGTTTGGCCAGTAATTTCCCACCATAGTTACATTACTGAATTGAATTAGTCCCATTTCTGAAGAATGCAAACAATGCCCATCTACCTCACAGCGATTCTCAAAGTGTGGGTCCCAACCCACAGGAACTGTATTGAAGGGCCAAGGTTGAGAGCCACTGCTAGCAACCCTACTCAAAAGTCTTACTATGGTTGAATTGAAGAATACCTTCAGACTCTCAGGGTTGCCCAGCCAAGAGCAAGGTTTGTTTCACAGAGTCGCAGGTCTCTGGGAAAGAGGTCTGAGGGATCATCCCAGAAAAAAAGCACTGCTTGGTCCTATTACAGCCACAGTCATGAGAATTTGCCTGACCTCCTCTCCTTTGCTGACCTGTCAGTCCTTATTCCAAGTTTGGTTTCACTTGTATTTTCCCTACTGTCCTACCTTTCCAATTTTACCATTTTAACTACTGTAGTATACAGATACAGAATGTAAACTGACTTAAATGCTTGGGATACAGGAGTATTTAAATCTAGGAAACATACTTTTAGCCCACTGACAATGGTTAACAACGGAAAAAAATTACTGGAAAAACTATATTTAACCTTTTAAAGAGGTGTCCTCAAACTACCGGCCCGGCCACCACATGCGGCCGGCCTGGGACATTTATCCAGCCCCCAGGTGTTTTCGCCACTGCTGCCTGTCCTGCTTAGCAGCCAACTCGTCCCGGGGCCCACAGTCCTGCCCTCCAACCTTCTGAGGGACACTGAACTGGCCCCCTGTTTAAAAAGTTTGAGGACCCCTGATTTAAAATAACCAACATGTACTTATTTAAGAACCAAACAAATTTTTATCCAGAAATTCTTCTAATAACAACTCATTAGTAAATAGTTTTCCACTTCTTCAGAAGTGGAAAATTGTATTTAGAAAGATCCTTTGTGAAGTCTGGTGCCCCACTTATATTTAAATGAGGTCCTGACCTCTAGTGGCTAAACTGAATCAATTCAATACCTGAATCTACTGAACGATTTTAACGGCACAAAGAGAGGGAGCCCCAACATTATAACCTCCCAAATATAATGCAGAAAAACTCAAACCTATATCTTATCTTGTCTCCAGGTCTAACAAGCAGTTTAGAGGAAACAAAAAAAGTAGATAAGTAGATCAACGTGTTAGCGCCAATCTAAAATGTGGAATATTCTGCTGCACAAAGGGTTTAGATTGGTTTTGTTTCCTTTCTTTAAACAAATAAAGCACGTGAAAAAGTGATGGGAAAGAAAATTCTTATAGATTAAAAGTGTTCTTGTTATAAATTAAAAATGTCTTAAGACATTTATTGATTAAAAGTGTCATATTAAGCTAATGCAATGTGTGTATCTTGTTTGGATACTGATTTGAACAAAAAAATTATTTTAATTGTGAAACATAGGGAGATGGAAACTCTGATTGAAATGATATAATATTATGAAATAGCAACTCACTTTTAAGGTGTGATATTGATAGATTACTTTTTAGAATTATCTCTTAGAGATATAGAGTGAAGTGTTTATAATTGAAATTTTTTAAATATTAGAGAAGATAATTACACTAAGAGATAACTACAGATGAAAAGGCCCTGGGGCAGAAACAGGTTTGATATTTTCAGGAACAGAAAAGATGCTAGTATAGAGTGAATAAGGGACAGAGTAGAAACAAACTCAGAAGGGCAGTCGGGATATGGCATATTAGGAGTTTGTAGGACTTTTAATGAGATAGGACCACATCAGAGTATTTCGAGCAGAAGAATGATGTTTAAAAGGTCATTCTGGCTTATGTATAGAAAACTGACTGACAATAGACAATGCTGAAAACAGGACAATCTGTCAACAATCTGTTGCAATAAGCTAGGATAGGGAAGATGGTAGCATGAACCAGCATGGTTAAAAAGTGGTCAAATTCTGGCTGTATTTTGAAAGTAAAGCTGACAAGATTCACAGACAGCTAAATGTGAGATGAGAGAAAAAAGAAAGAAGTCAAAGTGGTCATAGTTTTCTTGCCAGACCCACTGGAAAGATGGAGTTGCCATTTGCTGAGACAGGAAAGATAGCAGAAGAACTTTTAATGGATGTGCAATTTCTGCCATGTTAAAGCTGAAATACTTATTAGATGTTTAAGATGTGTTGGATGAGTCTGGAATCTGGGAAAGTAGTCTGGGCTAGACACATAAATACAGGAGTCGTTAGACTCTGCCACTGACTTTTCTTTGCATACTTTAACCTCTCAAACTTCTTCAATTTCTAGGTTGGACTACATGTAATTGCCATTTTTTATAGGTCAAAAATGGTCAAACATCAGCAGTTCCATATGGTTCAACAAAATATAAAATGGGAACATTTCCTACCCTGTTTAACAAGACAGTTGGAATGCTCACATGAGAGTAACATATATGAGAGTTTGCACAGTAAATGTTTAAAGCACTGTTTTAAAAAAACTCATCTAGTGAGATTGGAAGTGACATTTTTATAACTCAGAATTCATTTGCATGCAAACCACATAAGTGAAGATGAGTTCAGGTTATCTATGTGTAATCTGTTTTAGGAAGTACCCACGACTAGGTATATGCTTTCAGCAAATGTTTGAATGCTCACTCTGTGCCCACACAGATCTCATCACCTGTTAGTGCAACTGCTTTTGGACAATGCTAGGAAGATAAAGTTAAAAATAAAGATAAAGAAAAAAGTATACTTGTGAAAATAACCCAGATTGGACTGCTCCAATCCCGGATTAGTAGTGCTGCTTCTTTACCAAGTTAGGGCTTCATCCTCCACCTAGTCTGCCCTCTGTAGGTAAGACATATTGAAATACCCAGTTGTCCCTACTTCCCAGTAACTTTGAATCCAGAGTAAAATTCCACTTTGTTAGACCCTCCTCAAAATCACCCAGCCAAAGCCCAAATCCCACAACAATTTCTTTCTAATATCCTCTACTGAGCTATCCCATGGTTCTCCATGGTGACAACTGTCCTTCACTGCAACAAGTAATAGACCTCATTTATTCAACCACTGATGTATTCTTGGTGGTCTTTTCCTGAAGGACACAGACCCATCTAATATACTCTGTGTTCCTGTGTATTTATAACATCTCTCCTATTAGGGTGTGTCTCTATGAGGGTCTGAGTAGTTAACCGTTTGGTAACTAATGTTCCCAGCAGTTAGAATTATACCTGGTATGTTACAGGCTCTCAATAAATAGTTATTGAATGAATGAACTTTGAGCACCCAGATTGCAGTAAGCGTTAGAGATGTATGAAAATAGTTCAATGGGTGGCTATTAGACTTAACACCCTGGGTTTCTATGTGACCAAACTGAAATCTAACGCTCAAAATTTAAAAGAAAATGCAAAACACTCAGCCAATCATATGTGGTCTTGAACTTCCCACTTGAATAGTGCAACCAAAGCAATAGCTCAAACTTTAACCAGTTAAGTGATTTCTCGACTCTGCTCCCACATTGACCCTATGAAAGCTTTCTCTTTCATCACCTCCGGGGAGCCCCTGATCCTTCCTGAGTCAGAGCTGCCCAATTCAGGAATGGGTATCTCCTCAAATAAACTCTAAAATTTCAGTGTTTATCTTTCAAAAGATGCAGACACATCTAACCCCAAGTCCTGGAGGGTGTTAACAGAGCAGTCAACCAGCTTTATTAATGCTGGTTTAATAAGCTTGCCTGAGAAAAGGAAGGAAGGAGCAAGGACCGAATGGAATCTTCAGTGGGGACTACTGTGTGACTGACTCTGCGGTCATTCTTTTCTCTTGCTTTTTTTCTTTATCAGGGTCATCACTGGAAAAAGTCAGACACTCTCCTGAAACTAGTGCTGGCTGAGGGAAATGGGTTTATCCTGTGCCAATGAGAACTGCACAAAACCATAGAACTTCATGCCAAAGCTCTCAAACTTCCTTTTGACAGGCTCACTGCAAAAATTAGCCATTTTCCTCGGTTGGAATTTAGACAGCCTTCTTATTTAAGAAAAAAAAGCCACAAAAATTACCATACATTACAGAACATTGGTTTTCATACCCCAAGGCCCTTAGGAATCCCCTAAGGTGTTAGAAAAAGAGATTGCTTTTAATTGAAACAAAATTTATGAATGTTATTATTAGTACATTGAACTGAAATGCTTAAGACATCTAAATTTATACATTCATAATTTTAATAAATTTAATATTCACTATGACATCCACAACTCCAAATATTTTTTCAAGCCCCAAATCTTCCCTTCTCAAAACAGCAGTGCAGTTGACATTTCTCAGGGTTCTTTGCAGCTCTCTTGCCTTTACCACCAATCTACATTCTCCTTTTCCTGGGTTTTAACTGCTGTCTTTCTACCAGTTATTAATAAATTAATAATTTGGAGTTTGGCAATTTAATTTAAGTTTTGTGAGTTTCCAGATCTGATAGGGGGCTATGGTGATTCATTCACAAATTGCCCCTGGTAAACTGTACGCAAGTTGACAAAAGCATCATTAAGCAATATTGGTGTCTCATTACCTTCTGACTGTAACAAGTGCTTATTGTAGGCAAACTTGAAAGATGATATACAGGATCTGAGTCTCTAAAATGAATATTAATTGTTTAAAGAAAATTCTTAATATACTACTGGCTATTGCATTTGGTGTCACAGGATGTGACTTATATACAAGTAAACTCTCAATGTTTAGCAGAAAAAAAAAATTCATCTGTTTTAGCAGTTTTTGAGCCCTTAATTTGTGAAGACACCTGGTTATGCATTCTGGATGATAAAAATACAAACGCAACACTATTCCTCCACCTCAAAAGGCTTTAAATCTCACAGAGAAGCAGATGATCACAACAAGCAGCTAAATACAATGCACACTGCATTTAATGCAATGCCAGAAATACACACTGTCAGAGCAAAAATTGCTCTGGACAAAGTTAAACTAGTAAGAATAACTTTATTTAAGGCTATTGCAATAGGTGAGAGAAACCAGAATGGAGCGTGAACTCAGCTCCACTGAAACAAACTGGGGGTGGGCCTTACACAAAGAAGCAAACTGTCTTGTATCTTCATAATATTGGTGGGTACTTTTGTAACTTTGAGTAGCCCACTGACATTGACTTCTACCCTCTCACAGAAACTGGAGACAGTGGCTTCTTATATGCAAAGAAAGTAAATAATGTAAGAAAAAAGTAGTCATGAGCTTAGAGTCAGGAAGAAATCCTATCTAAAATTTAGTTTGTTATTATTATCATTATTAATGAAGGAACATTAATAAGACATTATTTGGCTTGTGGGTCCAAATAAAACATTTGGGGACATCAGGGATCAAAAAAAAAAAAACTAGTTCTAACTGAAGAAATCCCAGGAAGTATCTTGGAGTTATTAACATTTATGTGGCATAGTAGGCTCGTGTAAGATTCAACAGGCAAGTTTCTTGAGAAGGAAAATTCCAGGTACTAGACCATTCTTAAAATGATATTTTAAAAAATACAAAAGGATTGTTTAGGCTCGGCACCTGTGGCTCAAGTAGCTAAGGCGCCAGCCACATACACCTAAGGTGGCGGGTTCAAATCCAGCCCGGGTCTGCCAAACAACAATGATGACAGCAACCAAAAAATAGCTGGGCATTATGGCGGGCACCTGTGGTCCCAGCTACTTGGGAGGCTGAGGCAGGAGACTCACTTGAGCCCAGGAGTTGGAGGTTGCTGTGAGCTGTGATTTAACAGCACTCTACCCAGGGGGATAGTTTGAGGCTCTGTCTCAAAAAAAAAAAAATGAATGTTTACAACAAGAGAGGAAAACATGCCATGCTAATAAGTCAAAATAGAATATAAAAGAGGTTATCATGTGAGGCTTCATCTGAAAACATGGATGGAGTCAGACCCTGGAAGGCCTTAATGTCACGTTAGGGATACAAACTTTATTTTATGGATGTGGGGCTCAACAAACAAAAATTAACAGAGGGGATACGACATGATCTGTGTATTAGAGGTGTGAAAGGCAGCCAGTGAGGGGGTGTCAGGTGGGAGAGGTTTTGCCTTCCTATTGCCACTATTGTGGCCAGCATAGCAGACAAACAACATTTGCTTAACCAGAAGATAGGGCCTCCCCAAGTACTGTTGCAACCACCCTCTCCCTGTACTCATGCCTGCCCCATCCTGGGATTTTGAATAGTTTGCGTCAGAAAAGAATCTATGACAGCAGTAGGTAAGGCACCAGAGTGGCAGGTATTAGGGAAGGAGGGAGAAAGTGGCATAAGGAAATAATTGTCACTCAGAGCAGAACTGGGGAACTAAGCCTTCAGCTCTACAATCAGGGACACACTCATGATACCGGAGTTTTGTCTTCAGTAGGTTCTTGGTTTCAGTGATTCTAAGAATGAATCCATGGACCACAGATCAGTGGTAAGACACGATTTATTTTAGAGAAAAGAATACAAAAACGCCAAAGCTCCCGGCAGAAAGAAACAACCCAAGTCAGGGAAAAAAGCTCTCTCTCTGGGCTATCTGTCCAGGGGTATATATATGGTCCTCTGTAGTTATATTTGGCTTGCCTGGGTCCTCTATAGTTACCTTTGGCCAGGACTGGGTAATACATGAATGGATGCAATCCCTTTGGTTCCCAGGCCTAAGAAACTTACATGAAATTGACCAGGCCTGGGAAATCCAGGTTCCCTGTTCTGCTGTAAGTGCAAGGGGAGGAAGACACTAAGGTGCTAGTGTCTCCCTAGCATTGTCTGGCCCCTCTGGCTGCGGGAGCCTCCTGTGCCCCTATCCCCTCAGCAGCTGGTTCCTCCACCAGCAGCAGTGGCACCAAACACCGCCAGGACAGATGCTACAGATCCACCCCTCAGCTCTAGCAACTGGCTGGGGAGGCAACCGCCCTGTATCACTAATATGGGAGGAGCCAAGGGCAACAGCTCTGATGACAACCACAGAAGGACAGGGAGCCTCTGTGAGTAACTTACATTATAGTCAAACTTGAGTGGGACTCCAGAGCACCACAGTTGGTCATTGTAAGAAAAGAATGTTTATAGGTAGTAGGCTGCAGAGATTGTGAGTACAGCCTTGCAAGTGTATCAGCTGTGTAATCAAGGGCAATTTACTTAAACTCTTTAAGTAAACCTTATCTTTCATCTTCAAGCTGGGAATAATAATAGAACTTCCCCATATGAGTGTTGTGAATGTTAAATAGAAAGCTCTTAGGACAATGCATGGCACATGCTCAATTACTGTTGTTAAATAAAAAATTATTCTGACACTTTATTCAGGACTATTACAATAGATGTCAAGACTACCACAATACAGGAGAGAGAAGGGCTTAACTCCAAATACAACAAGAACATGAGATTCGTAGCAAAGAAGCAGGTTGAGAGTGTTGGTGGACCAAAAATGACTAAAAAGTGATGTGAAGGGAGGATTCCTGCTAAACTAATTTAATAGGATTTTTGCTGGAGTGGAGACAGATGAGGGCGATCAGATATTAACATGATCATGATACCAGAATTTCGTCTTTACTAGATTCTTGGTCTCAGTGATTTAAAGAATGAATCCATGGACCACAGATTAGTGGTAAGACAGGATTTATTTTACCGAAAAGAATAGAAAAACACCAAAGCTCCTGGCAGAGAGAAACAACCAAGTCAGGGAGAAAAAGCTCTCTCCAGGCTTATAACTTATAAATATATATATATATATATACACATATAGATAGATAGATAGATAGATAGATAGATATAGTTTATATATGTATATATTTGCCTGGTTCCACTGTAGTTACATTTGACCTGGACTCAGTAGTTACATTTAGCATGCATGGGTCCTCTGTAGTTACATTTGATGTTAACTTGTAACAAATGAACGGATACCATTGCTTTGGGTCCCAGGCCTAAGAAAGCTACATGAAATTGACCAGGCCTGGGAAATGAAGGGTTTTCCTATTCTGCTGCAAGTGCAAGGGGAGGAAGACACTAAGGTGCTGGTTTCTCCCCAGCATTGTCTGGCCTCTCTGACTACTGGAGCCTCCTGGGGGGGGGGGGGGGGGGGGGGGGGGGGGGGGGGGGGGGGGGGGGGGGGGGGGGGGGGGGGGGGGGGG